>JAVKPL010011996.1:0-55391 GCA_032173675.1 Gastrolobium villosum | reverse complement strand
TATTGTTGGTGCACCCAAGAGGGTTATTAGAAGGCCCACTTACTTGGACCAATATCAGTGTTAAGGGCTGAGCCCATTTAATTGTAATGGAAGTGTTGATCTAAGGGTGTTGCTAGTATGTTTCACAGGGAATAATTACTTAAATTCTGTTAGAGTTTGTTAGCATGTATTAAAAACACATTTGTGAAGAGAAAAGGCATGAAAAGTTTGACAATCTCTTCTCTCTTCGGAATTTCCCTCTCTTTTTCTCTCTTCTCCAAATCTCTTTTCAAATTACTAGAAAATACATAACAACCATGTTCTTCTGGTGATTACCTTAAACATGTTATGACATCAATCACTCGTGGATATTATACAATGATAGCAATAAACTAACTTTTTGAGATCTAGGAATGTAAACTGGGAATGAAATATAACTGCTCAAGTTTCAAGGTCATCTATCATGCCATCTCTAAAGAGGGCTGCTTCCCAACCACCGCCATCCACTGTACAGGATCAACGCAGGAAGACTCTACCAACTCAGCCTTTAATTCATCCATCAATTCCAACCTGGACTAGATTGCCTCCGTCGGTCCCAAATACACCTCAAGCAATTTCTCCCTTGGTCCACACAGCCCAATCTCTCACACCCCAAGATACTCACTCTTTCGTACCTCCATTGCTCTCTACGACTTGGACTAAATCAGCTCTATTAGCGCAAAACACATTCCTTCTTTGATGCACACAGCTCCATTTCTCCCACCCAATGACAGGAGAATCTCATCCGATGTTTTACGTCTTCCAAACCGGCAGCTGATAGCCCAGTCCCTAGCTCACCAACGTTTGAGGGCTTCTATTATGCCATCTTCTCCCAGTATTGCTCCCAATTACATCAAATATGAAGGTATTGTTTGGAGCTTCTTTCATTTTTCCCACATACTTTACAACTTCCTTTTAAGCATGTATGCATTCTGGCAGCAAGTAAATTGATTAACAACGTTGCAAACGAACTGAGTGAGCTTAACAAGGTATATGAATACAAGGTAAAGACCTCATGTGCTAGTACGACTAGTACGACTTATCTACTTGTATATGAATACAAGGTAAAGACCTCATGTGCTACAGATATGAAGATGTCTTAGCTAAAGTCGTGGGTGGACCTATAAAATATAATCATTGGTATAGCTTGCATTAATAATAACCGAACAGACCCACAACTTTCTTAGAGACTCTACTTAGAGGAAATCTCACAGATAGTATCATTAGAGATAGCTTATCCTTTTTACCCAAAAGAAGAACATATCCTATAGTTTTATCTTTATATTTGGGTATGTCTTTCTTTAGACCAAAAGTTATAAAGAATACCTAGACTGTGTTCTATATGGGTGTCCTAGAAGGCATGCTTTTGTCACAAATTGTATACCTATTATTGTTAATATTATATGAACGTCTGCCTGAAACATGGAGACTCATAGGTATACTATTGTCTAGAGACACTTGTCAGTGATCTCACAACTTATCTACTTGAAAGGTAAAGACCTCAGTGAATACATAGGGATATGAAGATGTCTTAGCTAAAGTCGTGGGTGGACCTATAAAGGTATAGCTTGCACCGAACAGACCCACAAAGAGACTCTATGAGGAAATCTCACAGATAGTATCATTAGATCTCTGGGTATGTCTTTCCTTAGAGATTACCTAGACTGTGTTCTATGCTTTGATTGTATACCTCGTCTGCCTGAAACATGGAGAAATCTATTGGGCTTGTCCTGATAGGGTGATAAACATTTCATCAAGTGAGAGATTAGGTTATCTGTAAACCGGAGAAATCAGGATGACATTTACAGGGACTCGGGAATCTATGCATAGTAAAAGAGATCATGAGATGATATGCCTTTAGAGTCAGAAAATTGAAGATTCCTTATTTCGAATAAAGCTTACCCTAAACCGCAAGGGTTGATACATTTCCTTACCCTATGTTAATGGGAAGATAACCGAGACGAAGGGAAATACATACGGTAACCAAATATGTGTAATAGGAAGATAAAATTATTAATCTGACTAGCTCTGGGGCAACAAAGCATTGCTAGTGCTCTGTGTTGTCATTAAATGGATTGTGGGCTTGTTGGGCCCGAGCCCATTTATGTCAGAGGCTATGTTGGACCTAATGGGTCACACACTAACACCTTGTAGTCATGATGATCTAACTTTAAAGGTATTGGGCCTAATAATGGTTGTTAGCCCAAGAAGTTGTTTGGAAGCCCACCCAAATGGAAGAGGGCGCATGGATCATGTCATGGGCTTAGATGGTCCAATACATTACTAATTAATTTAATTAGTTAAATTAATTATCAAACATTTGAATTTTGAAATTCGAATTTTGAATTTGAAATTTGAAATTTGAATTTTGAATTTTGAAATTGGATTTTGAATTTTGAATTTGAAATTTGAATTATGAATTTGAATTTTGAATTTAAATGTTAGAAAGTTTGAATTCAAGTGTTTGAATTCGAATCTGAATTGACTATGAAAAGTTGTTTCATAACAAAAGAATAAGATGAGATCTTATTGTAACAAATCCCCTGCATCAAGAGAAGATATTTGATCTCATCCAAAAGGGATATGGTGTGCCACTTTGGTTGGTGATGAGTGTCATCTTGTCAGCTAAATGTGCTCCAATTCAGATTTGGTTGGTTGAGAGAATTAGTGAGTTAGTTAGTTAAAATTTGAATGAAACTACTCAATATATCTGGACTCATTTTGGGACTGAGTGGGGTGCACAAGTGAGTGGTCATGTAATGACCATTAGGTCAGAATCTTAATAAGATAATGACCTAATCTCATAAGGATTCAAAGGGAAGGTTGTTGGCAATTTTGAATTGCAACAACTCCTTTATTTCCTCCAAGTGTGCGCACACCTAGAGGAAGTTTTTTTAAGTTTTGGAAAAACCTCTCATTCTTCTCCTCACTCTCTTATGCGCACAAGGGGAGGATTCCTCCTTAGGGTTTTCACAAGTAAACCTAGCCTATTCTCCTCACTCTTTGCGCTACTCTTGTGAAGTTTTCATGTTGAAGACTTCACTCTTCTAAACACTAAACCTAGCTTCCATCTTCACCTATTGAGCGCATAGCAAGCCTTTCTGTGGTGGTCATCTGGTGGCTTTCAAGGTGTTCTTGCATCATTGACGAAGGGTGGTGTTGATCAACGTTAAAGGGTTTGAACCCTTCAAACCTGACAAGTGATCTCCCTAACGATCAGATCGTAAACAAGGTAATATCATGTTGTCTTAAAGCATGAAAAGCTGTTTGCATGTGTGTTTCTGCAAGGAAAACTTTTGTGTTTCCCTCTCACATGCTTCGGCCTTCAAGGCCAGTTTTATTTTCAAGTGGTATCAGAGCCCAGTTGCTTTACCATCGGCGGGTGATGGTACCTTGTTTGTGAAAAGTGTTTTTCACGGTCAAAAATCTTTAAAGGGTTAAAGTTTAAATTATGCATATGGATTTTGAATCACAAATGCTTTAAATTGTAAAAGTTTTTGTTTTTATGAACATGTTAATTTGATTTCTATGTTCATAAATCTATATGTATTCATGGTTTCATTTCTTTTTCTTTTTGGAAGTTTTAAAAGGAAACACCCTTTTTGAAAGGGATGATTCAGCCGTGAAGGGTACTTAGAGTACCTTGATTGTTTTCTTATTTTTCTCCATGAATTGTATCATGAGCATAGCATGAAATTTTTGTGACAAAATTTATCATATACATGCATATATGATTCGGCCATGAAAGGGTTTATGGCTGCATGCATGGTTTAATTTTGTTTTCTTTGAGAAAGAATTAACAAAATTTGAATTATAAAATTGTTATATAATTCGGCCATCAAGAGAAAAATTAAGAGAATTTGAATCTTGATTTTATTTTAATGTTTAAATGTTAAATATCAAAATATATGTAAAAACATGTTGTGAGATAATATGATGTTTTGTGCTTGCAAGTTTTTGAATCTTTCAGGTGTAAAAAAGAAGGGAATGGTCATGGTGCTCGATTTGAAATTTGAAATTTAAATTAATGTGTAACTTGCTCTGTTTAATTAGAGTTGTAATTTGAATTTCAAGTTTTTGTAATTTTATATGTCCCTCCAATGTTTTGGAGAATTATATGTAATATGGACAAGCAACCGTTGCTTGAGAAGTAAGATGGACAAATGCGCGAGCACCATGACTGTCTCAAATAAATTGTTTATTTGCATGTATGCTTAGAACGTCTAGTATGCATGAATTGGACAAACCGCGTTTGTATGTTTATTATGTTCGTCCAATTGCGACTAGTGTAAATCGATAGATGTTTGACATAGGTTACGACTAGCATGATAACTTACAACACGCATTTGATGAGACTTAATAAACCCTAAATAAAAGGAATCCTTAAAAGGAATAAATTATTAAGCGTATGATTACCTTCCACCACCAATACTACTCAAACCTCCTTTACATAGTGATGCTCCACAACTCAGTTGGGACCCACTGTTTCGTTGAGCTAGAGTAGTGTTAGAAGTGTGAGACACTTGAGGTGTTGGTTAATGCTTAACTGAGGCATAAGTTGCAGGCTCAGCCGGCCTTATATGCTCAGGGTTTTGGTGCTAGGTTGGTTGCATGAGATGCACCACTAAGTGACAAGGAGTTGTCAAACTAATGTTAAGAGAGGGTATGAGATACTGTTGATAAGGATCAACCCATTATTTAAATTAATCTTGCTGTTTCAGACGGAGATTAAAATAAATAATCGCACTCTTAATCCCACTAAGGTAAAATCTAAAAGTAGATTAACCCTAAGTCAAATGGTAATGGTCATTGACTTAGATAAAATAGTGGGAGGGGCAAATTATTTAAAGTCTTTAATAATTTGTTTTTTTAACTACATGTCCGTATATTAATTAAATCATCTTTACATCTTTTTCAGTTTTTAGTATGACTAATCCTCTGTCACTGCGCCCAATACTCGATACGAATAAACTGACCGGTTCAAATTTTATGGACTGGTATCGGAACTTAAGAATTGTTCTTAAGACCGAAAATATAGCTTATGTCCTTGACACTACTTTACTTATTGCGCCTAAGGAAGGGGAAGATGGGTTCGCGAAATTTGATTTCGAGGCCCACAAGCAACACATAGATGATAATCTGTTGGCTTGTTGCATCATGCTGGCATCCATGTCGCCTGAACTGCGTAAACAGCACGAGCATATGGATGCCCCCTCTATTATCTAGCATCTCAGGGAGTTTTATGATATTAAAGGCAGACATGAGAGGTATGAGACCTTTAGGGATTGTTCCTGTGCAAGATGACTGAAGGCATGTGTTTTAACCGCCATGTACTGCCAGGAGCCGCTCCTTGTCCGTGTCCTTGCGCACCGGCGATCACTCCCCGCCCTCGTCAGCGCTCGGGATGTTACATGCCCACCAGCTTCCGCCTGTTCGTCCTCGAACCACACCGTACTGGATGAGAGGCCCTACTCTGATACCACTTGTAACGTCTGGCAACTTGCAAGGATTAACGATTGTCCCCACACACTAACACGATACTTTTCAGCGTGCTTTGTTCTCACTCGCACACTTCCCGGGAAAACTTCTCAGGAGGTCACCCATCCCAGAATTGCTCCAAGTCAAGCACGCTTAACTGTGGAGTTCTTCCGATCCGGGCTACCGAAAAGTAGATGCATCTTGTTAGTATAGGTAGTACCAATTAATTCTTATAAGCCAATCCCAACTGTACTGTCCCATACCGGCACAGTCTCTGGAATCTCTCTCTTTCTGGTGTTATTCGATTCATTCATGTACCCCATCGCTTGAAGCCTGCCAGGAGCCGCTCCTTGTCCGTGCCCTTGCGCACCGGCGATCACTCCCCGCCCTCGTCAGCGCCCGGGATGTTACATGCCCACCAGCTTCCGCCTGGTTCATCCTCGAACCACACCGTACTGGATGAGAGGCCCTGCTCTGATACCACTTGTAACGCCTGGCAACTTGCAAGGATTAACGACTGTCCCCACACACTAACACGAGACTTTTCAGCGTGCTTTGTCCTCACTCGCACACTTCCCGGGAAAACTTTCCAGGAGGTCACCCATCCCAGAATTGCTCCAAGTCAAGCACGCTTAACTGTGGAGTTCTTCCGATCCGGGCTACTGAAAAGTAGATGCATCTTGTTAGTATAGGTAGTACCAATTAATTCTTATAAGCCATTCTCAACTGTACTGTCCCATACCAGCACAGTCTCTGGAATCCCTCTCTTTCCGGTGTTATTCGATTCATTCATGTACCCCCATCGCTAGAAGCCTGCCAGGAGCCGCTCCTTGTCCGTGCCCTTGCGCACCGGCGATCACTCCCCGCCCTCGTCAGCGCCCAGGATGTTACACTAGAGGGTCTAGGGTTCACAATGGATGCTGAATTAATTAATGACTTACTTCTATCCTCACTTCCTCCTTCCTTCAGTGAATTCATAATGAATTATAACATGGGATGCTTGTGAGCTTGCCAGAGTTGTTAAGGATGTTAACAACTGCTGAAATGTCTATCAAGAAAGATAAGACACAAGCTCTTCTGATTGGTGGGTCTGAAAGGGCCAAGGGTAAGGGAAAGGAGCCTGCAAAAGGCAACTCCCTTAAGCCCAAAGGAAAACCCAATAAGAAAAAGGGAAAAAGAAAGGCAAGGGTGCACCCAAGGACAAAAGCGATGTTGTGTGCTTCCATTGTGGCAAAGATGGCCAGTGGAAGAGGAATTATCCAGACTACCAGAAAAGTGTGAAGGAGCATGGTGATGCTTCTACCTCAGGTATTCACATGATTGAGATAAATTATTCTTGTGCTAATCCAACTTCATAGGTATTGGATACCGGTTGTGGTTCTTATAATCTGCAATATGATGCAGGTGTTTAGAAGCCCTATAAGATTGGAGAAGAACGAGGAGGACCCCCGCGCAGATGATGAAGCAAGAGTTGCTGCTCATGCTGGTGGAGATACCGACCTCATTAGCCTACAGGCCTTTTATGCATTTGAATAATTGTCTTTATGTTCCCGGCATTTCTAGAAACATTATTTCAAATTCTTGTTTAGAACAAGATGGTTTTGCTTTCACTATTAAGGATGGTACACTTTCTATCATTTTGAATGATATTGTTTTGGTACTGCTTCTTTAATAAATGGCTTGTATGTTTTGGAAATGGGAACTGAAGTGCTCAATGTAGATGTGAAATGACCTAGGATAAATAATCAATCTTATCTTTGACACTATAGACTAGGGCACATAAATGAAACAAGATTGTCTAGGATGCATAGAGATGGATACCTAGATTCCAAGGATTTGGAATCCTATAGAAAATGTGAATCTTGTCTAGCTGGGAAAATGATTCGTCAAAAGCCCAAAGGGGTTGAGATTCATAGGGCTAATGAGTTATTAGAAATCATTCACTTTGATGTATGTGGCCCAATGTCTATTGAGGCTAGAGGAGGATACTCGTATTTCATTTAATGATGAAGTAGAGAAACAGCGTGGCAAGATGGTTAAGTCATTGCGATCAGATCATGATGGTGAATATCTGAGCCATGAGTTTCAGGATTATCTCAGAGAAAATGGAATTCTCTCGCAGTTTAACTACACTTTACCCACCACACCAAAATGGTGTCTCCGAAAGGAGAAACAGATCCTTGTTAGACATGGTTAAGTCTATGATGAGTGAGACTCAACTTCCAAAATCGTTTTGGGGATATACCTTAGACATGGTACCGTCTAAATATGTTCAGACCACACCATATAAGATATGGAATGGTAAGAGACCCAACCTGAGTTACCTCAGGGTATGGGGATCGCCGGCTTATGTCAAAGCATTGGCATCAGACAAGCTTAGTGCTGAGAGTACTAAATGTCGATTTGTAGGGTATCCCAAAGGTTCTAAGGGATAGTACTTTTACTCCAAGAATTAACACAAGGTGTTTGTTGGATACTGAGTTCCTTGAGAAGGATTTGATCTCTCAAGGAGCCAGTGGGAGTGAGATTGATCTTGAAGAAGTTCAAGGACCACAAGAACAAATTGAGGAACCCGAGTCTGCTTCGCAGGTGACGTTCTCCAATGGAGAAGTAAACACACAACTCCGTAGGTCTACGAGGGTCATTCATCCACCTGAGAGGTATGAGTTTGTGATTGAGAATCAGCAAACTGTCGAGGATGATGAACCAAGTAACTACGAAGAGGCTGTCAAGGATGTTGACACTTCTAGATGGCTTGAAGCCATGGAATCTGAAATGGATTCGATGTATCAAAACATGGTATGGACCTTGGTTCCTAAACCGCAAGGAATAGTTCCTATCAGTAACAAATGAGTCTTTAAAAGAAAGACTGATGCAGATGGCAACGTTCAGACCTACAAAGCTAGGTTGGTGACGAAAGGGTATCGTCAAAGATAAGGAGTTGACTATGATGAGACTTTCTCACCAGTTGCTATGATCAAATCTATTAGGATCATGCTTGCAATAGCAGCATACCACGACTATGAAATTTGGCAAATGGATGTCAAGACCGCCTTCTTGAATGGGTTCTTGAAGGAGGAAGTGTACATGACACAACTTGAAGGCTTTGAAATCAAAGATCAGGAGCATATGGTATGCAAACTACAAAGGTCGATATATGGGCTAAAGAAAGCATCAAGGAGTTGGAATATACGTTTTGATGAAGTCGTTAAGAGTAATGGTTTTATCAAGAACGAGGATGAACCTTGTGTTTACAGGAAGGATAGTGGGAGTAATGTCGTCTTCCTAGTACTTTATGTAGATGACATATTGCTAATAGGAAATGACATCCCCACATTAAAAATAATGAAAGACTGGCTTTCAGAAAACTTCACCATGAAGGATTTGGGAGAAGCGGCCTTTATACTTGGTATAAAGATCTATAGAGATAGATCCAAGAGGCTGCTGGGTTTATTTCAATCCACGTATGTTGACAAGATGCTAAAGAGGTTTAGCATGGAAGGGTCAAAAAGGGGTTTTCTTCCTGTCAGTCATGGGGTACACCTATCAAGGGCTATGTATCCTAAGTCACAGCCTGAGAATGACCGCATGAGTGAAATTCTATACACTTCGGCTATTGGATCCATAATGTATGCCATGATATGTACGAGACCAAATGTCTCATGCTTTGAGCATTATGAGCAGATACCAGTCTGGCCCTGGAGAGGGTCACTGGACGGCAGTCAAAACTATCCTTAAATACTTAAGAAGAACTAAGGATGTGTTTCTGGTCTATGGTGGGGTTAATGAGTTAACAGTGAAAGGGTTCACTGATGCCAGCTTTCAGAGTGACAAGGATGACTGCAAGTGACAATCAGGATTCATATTCACCTTAAATGGTGGGGCAGTATCTTGGAAGAGTTCCAAGCAGGATACAAAAGCAGATTCAACGACAGAAGCTGAATACATAGCTGCTTCAAAAGCGGCTTAGGAGGCCGTGTGGATCAAGAAGTTCATACCTGAACTAAGGGTGGATCAAGAAGTTCATTCCAAGCACTAGAGCCATTGCACAATCAAAGGAACCTAGGTCTCATCAAAGATATAAACATGTGCTATGCAGATATCACCTGTTTAGAGTAATCATTGATAAGATGGATGTAAATATGGATTATGTTCCCACAGATTATAACCTAGTCGATTCTCTGACAAATGCTGTTTCTCAGAGAAAACATGATAGTCATTATAAGGCTTTGGGTATACGACTTAGGTCTGATTGGCTCTAGGCCAAGTGAGAGCTTGTTAGTATATGGGTATCCTAGAGACAATCTTTTGATTAAATAAAGGACACTAGATGTAGAACTTTTTATCGCAAATGAATAAAAGCACTCTTTATCATGTTTTATATTATGTCTCGATATTATTGTTAATATTATATGAAAAAACTGGATGAACCCTTTGGAATAGAACAGGTATCTCTTGAGTATCTGTGATGAGATCACGATCATGAGGATTCAAGGATATCGCACGTTTATTACTAATTTTATGTTCCTAGTCTAGAGACACTAAGAATGGGGATTAGTAATCTCGGGTAAGACTAGCACAACTTATCTACTTGTATATGGATACAAGGTAAAGACCTCATGTGCTACAGATATGAAGATGTCTTAGCTAAAGTCGTGGGTGGACCTATAAGGGTATAGCTCGCACTGAACAGACCCACAAAGAGACTCTATGAGGAAATCTAACAGATAGTATCATTAGAGTAGTCTCTTTATATTTGGGTATGTCTTTCCTTATACTAGAAGTTATTACCTAGACTGTGTTCTAGAAGCATGCTTTGATTGTATACCTCATCTACCTGAAACATGGAGACTCATGGGTATACTGTTGGACTTGTCCTGAAAGAACATAGGGCTAGGTTGATAAGCTGAAGGAATTCTTCAAATCTCTGTGAGAGATTAGGTTATCTGTAAACCGGAGAAATCGGGATGACATTTACAGGGACTCGGGAGTCTATGCATAGTAAAAGAGATCATGTGATGATCTGCCTTTAGAGTCAATAAATTGAAGATTCCCTATTTCGAATAAAGCTTACCCTAAACCGCAAGGGTTGATACATTTCCTTACCCTAGGTTAATGAGAAGATAACCGAGACGAAAGGAAATACATACGGTAACCAAATATGTGTAATAGGATGATCAAGTTATTAATCTGACTAGCTCTGGGGCAACAAAGCATTGCTAGTGCTCTGTGTTGTCATTAAATGGATTGTGGGCTTGTTGGGCCCGAGTCCATTTATGTCAGAGGCTATGTTGGACCTAATGGATCACACATTAACACCTTGTAGTCATGATGATCTAGCTTTAAAGATATTGGGCATAATAATGGTTGTTAGCTCAAGAAGCTGTTTGGAAGCTCACCCAAAGGGAAGAGGCACATGGATCATGTAATGAGCTTGGATGGTCCAAGACATTACTAATTGATTTAATTAGTTAAATTAATTATCAAACATTTGAATTTTGAATTTTGAATTTGAAATTTGAAATTTGAATTTGAAATTGGAATTTTGAATTCGAAATTTGAAATTTGAAAATTGAATTTTGAAATTGGATTTTGAAATTTGAATTTTGAATTTAAAATTTGAATTATGAATTTGAATTCTGAATTTAAATGTTTGAACGTTTGAATTCAAGTGTTTGAATTCGAATTTGAATTGGCTATGAAAAGTTGTTTCATAACAAAAGGATAAGATTAGATCTTATTGGAACAAATCCCCTGCATCAAGAGAAGATATTTGATCTCATCCAAAAGGGATATGGTGCACCACTTTGGTTGGTGATGAGTGTCATTGTCAGCTAAATGTGCTCCAATTCAGATTTGGTTGGTTGAGAGAATCAGTGAGTTAGTTGGTTAAAATTTGAATGCAACTACTCAATGTATCTAGACTCATTTTGGGACTGAGTGGGGCGCGCAAGTGAGTGGTCATGTGATGACCATTAGGTCAGAATCTTAATAAGATAATGACCTAATCTCATAAGGATTCAAAGGGAAGGTTGTTGGCAATTTTGAATTGCAACAACTCCTTTATTTCCTCCAAGTGCGCGCACACCTAAAGGAAGTTTTTTTAAGTTTTGGAAAAACCTCTCATTCTTCTCCTCACTCTCTTATGCGCACAAGGGGAGGATTCCTCCTTAGGGTTTTCACAAGTAAACCTAGCCTATTCTCCTCACTCTTTGCGCCACTCTTGTGAAGTTTTCATGTTGAAGACTTCACTCTTCCAAACACTAAACCTAGCCTCCATCTTCACCTATTGAGCACATAGCAAGCCTCTCTGTGGTGGTCATCTGGTGGCTTTCAAGAAGGTGTTCTTGCATCATTGACGAATGGTGGTGTTGATCAACGTTAGAAGGTTTGAACCCTTCAGACCTGACAAGTGATCTCCCTAGCGATCAGATCGTAAACAAGGTAACATCATGCTGTCTTAAAGCATGAAAAACTGTTTGCATGTGTGTTTCCGCAAGGAAATTTTTTTTCCCTCTTACATGCTTCGGCCTTCAAGGCCAGTTTTACTTTCAGTCTAAGTGGAAAATGCACCATTTTAGTGATGAAGGACCGTGAATCTGATAGGTGTAATGCAAAATGTGTTAAACATGTCTCCTTCACTGTTGACATATAAGTAATGGTTATCCTAATTTTTTTGCAAATATTTTAAAATTAGTAATTAATAATAATGTAATGTTAATTTCATGTTTAAGTCAAAGATGTTGTCGTGGATGACAACAGCTCATTGACATATATAAGTGCCAATGGGTGTTCAGCTTGAAGCAATAGTAAATTGATACACGTTTTTTTTTGCACCTGTGTTTAGGAATAACCAACAATCCTCATTATATCATGTTATCTTTTAAGGGAGGAGATCCTTCGAATTAACATCCAAAATCCAAAAGACAACATTTATGATACAATAGCAGCAGCCCAAGAAATAGAAGAAGAGGAATTTGAAGGTGTAAACCAATCAAAAAAACAAAGTATTGCAGAAAGGAATAGGATGCGTGAAAAGAAGATACCAATAAGGTTTAGAGATGGTGTAGAAATTACTAGAGTAGTCACTTGAGTTAGAGGGGGCATGAATTGTATCCCTGTTCTTCCTATCATGTTAATTTCATGATCATTTGATCACTACTTGACATAACTTGTCATAATTTCCTTATATAACCTAATTTGAGAATAAGGGTTGTTATACTACCTGAGTAAATGTGTAATAGCCCGTTGTACGCCGGTATTGTTAATATTAATTATGATATTAAGCGCAGTTACAATCACAACAATTCATTTATAAAAATGCGAGTAAACTTTTTCCGTTTATTACGCGAGCATTTAAAACCGTAAAAAGCGTAATAAATAAAAGTTGTGACCGTAAATGTAAACTCTTCGCGGAATAATTTATTAAACTACTTTTACATCTTATATTACTTCTCTCAAGTCACTAAGTGGTCCCCATAAACCCACTTAGCCAATTTTCCACTTTTACGTTTTCTACCTATCCGAACGTGGTTCGGTCTCTGAATTTCTGCCGAGAATCCGCATGTCTCAAACCACCCATCTTTTGATATGTTATTCTAAACTCAATTACCTTTCTAGGAAGCTATCACATGAATTCTTTCGATCTCGTGTGCTCCGGATATCGCCGTTTGAAGTTGGACAAGCAAAGCTGCCAGCCAACCCCAAAACAGCTCCAAACATCCCTCACTAATTCAATTACTGCAGCAAATCCACTCAACCAATTGGTCTCAAATTTTTATATAACAAACTAGACACCTCAATCCTCAATTTGATATATCATACACTTAATTTGACCAAGAAAAGAAGCAGGAATAAATTTCCTAAAACAAGTCCAAAACTGCCACATGTGCAGTAAGTAAATGAGCAGTCTGCGTTTACAGCCTCTTATAGGACGACTTCCAACCTAGAATTTCACCAAATTTTACCACAAGATAGAGGACATATCAACCTTCAAAGTGGCGTGTGGCATGTCCCTATCGGACCTCTGTGGAGGGAGATGTGCTCTCCTGAAGTTAGCCTAAATTATGCCAATTTACCGAAATTTCACCGGAGTTTCCTTTATTTTTACAAAAATCCCCAAATTTGCAAATGTGTTGCAATAACTCAAATGTAACTAATAATCAATGTACACACAAGGACCAACAATCACATTTTATAGTTATTACATAATTTGTATCACATTACTTCCTTTATCAATACTTAACACATTTCAATCATCCAAGTTCATTTGCATGCATTTAATAATCATACACATAATCATAATCCTAAAATAGGCCTATTACCCTTCCATCATATTACATATGCTTCACATTACACAAGATCCAAATGCAATATTTACAATTATCCAAATTACAACATAATTCACAAGTCTCCAAATGTCATAAACTACATGTATCTAGACTTAGGCAAAAATGACATGAACAAATATAACCATAAATCTCATCATATCAACATATACAATGTTTATGCCCTAAGTCTAGCCTAGGCCCGATGGCCATCAAAATGCAAAATGTATAAAGTCCTCCAATGACTCATCCTACGGGCTTCTTGCCCGCCGCTCCCGCACCACTGCTACCTCCTGAAATAAATCCCTCGAGACGGGGTGAAACATACGAATATATCTCAGTAACCCAGAAGTTCTGGAGAATACTCCACCCAATGGCTCACTTTGATGCATATAAATAATATAAAATAACATCTTGAAAAATGGGATATAGCAAGGGATTTAGAGAAACTGGGGAACATAGGGATACAAAATACGACGAAGCGGTAATGGTCACTACCAATACCACGCAACGTCCTGCCTAATGGCTCGGCATATAAGCCTACGGGTCTCATCCCAGGCGTTTTCCAAGAGCATCTAACCAAGGTACCCCTTTCATCCACATACACCCGAGACTTCCTAGTGTGCTCCTATCCGGATTACACACCATGACCCTAGGTCAACTGGAACTCCCTCTCGGAGACCTATCCAATCGAAGTCTGAAACGCCCGAAGGCAAACCGTCTACTAGCCAGAGACTCGGTACCTGTGTACCCACATACATACTAAATGCATGATCATGTTATTCTACATTACTTACATACATTTCCTACCATCACCCTCAACGGGCATGGTAGAACACACAAGGGGATCAAGCCCCAGTACCAAGATGTTACCTGTATAGTCCTCTTCACTTAACTCTCAGTAATATATTCTTCGAGCTCTTTATACAGCAGAAATGCCTACACAGAGGACATTCCCAATTACTTAAAATTCATACAAACACATGCAAGTTACCAATTACACAAGCATGGTTCCAATTACTCACCCCAATCCCACTTGGTCCAGGACTAAGGGCAATTCACCGAACTCACGGTTCGGAGTTTAATTCTACGTACGGCAACCTACAACCTATGAAGCACCGACACTTCAAAAATGCTAACGTGTCGTGTCCGACACTTCCCGACACTCTCCGACACTCCGACACTTCCCGACACTCTAACACGCGTTGTAGATATTCAAAAAATGTTCAAAAGTTGCGTTGCATTGCGTTTTTAGTTCAAATTATTAGATTCATTGGATTACTATTACCATTTTATTGAGTTTAATACAAATATTTGGGATATCTTATGTTTCCTTGCAAAATTGATGGGTTTTATAAGTATAACTTCATTTTTTTGTTAAATTATTGAGTATTAAATATAATATACATTATATAAATTAAAAATAATATTTAATATCGAGACGTGTCCTAACGTGTCGAAATTTAACATTTTTAGAATTAACGTGTCGGAGTATCGTGTCGTATCGTGTCTTGTGTCCCGTGTCGGTGTCGGTGCTACATAGCCTACAACAACCATGTACAAATCATCAAAACAGGAAAATCTATCAGAATACGAAAACATCAAAAACCTCACCCACCCTAGGTAGTGTAACAACCCATGTTAACCCGGATTTTTAACATACTATCGTATTAAGCCACGCTTAATTAAGATCCGGAATAACTTTTTCTTTAATTCAATTATGACGTCATTAACCTTAGCCAACTTGATTACTTACTCACTTTCATAAAATATTGCCTGTATGTAAATTGCAAGACAACTAACTAAAATACCTCATACATAAATAATAAATGAGTATCTAAGTCTCAGCACTACAACACATAGCCTGAACCAAAAATCCTGATACTTTAATTACAAATTTAACTAAGAAGACAATAACAAATCCATGTGGCATGGACAAACCCCATGCTCACCAAATAAGGAAACAATGCCCAAAAACAGTCTCAACATAATATCAAAATCAAAGCGGGAAAACATAACAGCAGTCAACATCCAGCATGTTAGCATGTCATAATAATATCAACTCAGTTCTGGCCTCCTGCCACCTGAGCCCTCAACATTACCTGATCCTGAAATAAGCGTCCCCAAACGTGGGGTGAGATCTCTAAACAAGAAATCTCACTAAGACAAGGGGTCCTCAAGGATCTTCCACCCCAAGCTCACTTACATGTGCAATATAAGTTCAAAAACAGTATTTACAATATTAGTTCCAAAACTATGCAGTGCAACAGATATTCATGCCATGTGTGTTTATAAAATCTACTGGCCAGAGAAATGCAGGAATACGTCTATACCCACATAAGTACAAGGAACACCGCTTGCACCTCATCCACAGCCTCACCATCTTGTATGTGCTACATACTCAGGCTTACCGTATAGGTGGACATCACATGCATATCATAAAAGCACATTGCATATAATAACCCAATAGCATTTCCAAAACATCAAAGCATGTAACACAGCATGCATAAACCACATCCCCATGGGACATGGTGGAACCATAACATGGCTAAACCGAGGACACGAAAGCTTACCTTGCAAGCTAGCGATCCAAGCCAAGAGTCCAACCACTCTCAAGTCCAAACACAGTAGTATCACAATCTGTTATGGACCAATAATATATCATCAATTATGCATCACAAGCATACAACTTAAAGACTACGCCTTTCCTTTATGTTTTACGTCTTAAGGCTTCCAACAAAGCCACAAGCCCTTAATCATATAATTCTGACTTAGTTCATTAATTACAGAAGTTCAACTTCCTTAATCTAGGGTCCACAAACCCCCAATCGCTTACTGTTCACACAGCACAGCTACTGTTCTGCGAAATCGCAGAATATCCGGATATTACAAGGGACATATCCGGATATTCAATATCCGGATATCGCACTGACCATATCCGGATATACCGTATCTGGATATACCATATCCGGATATACCATATCCGGATATCCAGATCCCACATCCGGATATAGATATCCGGATATCTGTTCGACAAATATCCGGATATCCCACGATAGAATGCAGTTTCTGCATTTCGTGAATATCCAAACCAAAGGTTCAACTTTTAACACTTGTACACGACCAAGGATCCATTTTTAAGCATATACAAGTTCACTTATGTGTTGGTTAGTTGTTAAACCCATTAAAATGCCAAGACACCACCTTTAGGCCACTAAAACACATGATCAAGTAAAGGTGACTTACCCCAAAGCTTAGTTAGTAACACAAAGTGCCTTTGGAGCTCCCAATGCAGCTCCCAAGTCCAGCACACTCAAGGACACGAAAATGCTACTACAAAGGTTGGTTCTTTCCCCCACCAAGGTCACCACTTGAACCTCAAAATGCCATGATCATGACTCACCACACTCAACTCTCCCACCAGCCCTCAAGGATTCACCCAACAGTGGCTGAGTGTACAGCAAGCACCACCTCACACCCTCACAACCCACCCTACTATGTGTTTGTAAGAAGAAGAAGGAAGAATCATGGAGGAAATGGTCCAAGACTCAAGAAATGGTGAAGGAGAGTCAATGAAACAGTAGCCACCCTTTCAGCCACCCAAAACCCACGTAGGAGAATAATGCAACCTAGGGTTTTGTGCCTAAGAGTGAGTATTTAAAGGCAATTGGCCTTAACGTGCAGTATTAGCCTTAATAGCAACGCAAAAGATCTTGATCCCAAACTTTGCAATCTAATCCTACTCATTTTTCTAAGATTTGTCATATTTTTATTTTATTTTTCGGAGCACCTTTCCGGTATGCGCTTTTCCATAGCCAGTATCAGTTCTGGCATCAGATCACATTATTTTGACTTGAAACTTGTTTTACAAGTCCTACATAATATTCCAGTAATTATCATGCACTCTTCATAATTTTCCGGGATACTTTTCCGGTACGCATTTATACCGGGTAGCAGAACCGGTATATGTACTTTTCTTCCGAAAAGCGACTTTCAGCATTCTTACCGACTAGTTATGATTATTTAAGCCTCATAATAATTATTAGGGTCAATTATGGAATCATTTCCTAATTATCATAATTAATTCATTAATTACCTTAATTAGCGGTACGGGTTCTTACAGGTAGGTTCGGCCAACATAGTCTTATTTTACACTTTATTTTTCTAAATTTTCTTTCTCATTTTCATAGGCATCCTTAGGTTACCAAAAGGCCATATCAATTGCCACTTTCCATTTTTCGTCATTCAAACGTCGTTTTGCCTAATATTTTGCTCTAGGTTCTATTACACCTTTCAACACCATTTAATTTCCACTGGTTCTTCAACCTTCCAACCACCACACAACCCATCTAACTACCATATAATTACACAACACATCATCCAAATAATTTTTCAACATCAATTTCCTCTCTTTTTCCCTTAATGGCCGAAATTCAACATAGGGTATTCCAAGGGATTTTCAATCAATTTTAACTATTCCACACCTCATACAATCCCATTATAACTTCATTCAATCATACAACAACTCTCCAACAGAATCCTAACACAATTTCACAACACAAAGTCATGGCGTCATCCAAAAATTCCTAAGTTAAAATCATATTTTTCACCAATGATTTTCATTGCATTTATAGCTCTAACACATCATTCTAAGACATTATCATCTAATACACATTTTCCATTTGAGCTCTCTAACAACACAAATCAACAAAAGTCCCTTTAGGGTTCAGGAAAATAAATCATCAAATTAATCCATGAGAGGTGTTGAAATTTACCCACAATTACGTCACAAGGCTCCTCCTAGAACTCCACAAGCAATGGCTTAAGAAATTAACCCCAAAATCACAAAAATCCAAGAAAATTTGTGGCTTTATATGCCTTTTTTCTCACAATAGAGAGGGTTTCAAGGGGAACTAATCAGTGGAACGGGTTCGGGTGATGATTTCCATCGAATTTCAAGACAAGAATCATCTGATTCAGTTAAGAATCGATGAAGTTAGTAAGGAAAGAAATTTGAAACTCAAATGGTCATGGAGGGGGGAAGGGAGCACGAAATTTGGAGAGAGAAAAGAGATTTTAGATGATGATGAATAGTGTTGGTCCATGTGGCTAAGTTCACTTAAGTGAGGTGGGCCCCACCGCCACCTCACGCGATTTCAAACTAATTCGAATTTCCCTCTGATTCCACTAAACGTCCATAAATTCACAACCTATTTGGAAACTCTAATTTTCAACATTAACCATTGTCCTTTAATTACCCTTGATCAGATGAATCCTGAGTTTTTCGGTCATTCGGAGAAAATGCTTTTTTAAGTTGTTACGCGCGCCGTAGGCACGCTTCCCTAAACTTACTAATTTCTGTCAAATTTCATCAGAAATCATATATTTCATAGTCCTATATATCATTTATAACTTGTATTCAAAACCTATAGCTCAAAACTTGATCGGCACGTTTTACGGTGCAATCGTATCGCGATATTTTTACCCTGTAAAAATACTATTCACTGAATTTTCTGAAACTTGCCTAAACACTCAATTTTTTGTTCTTAATCCATTTCTAAGGTTGTTTTTATCATTTGAGACCTCTTACTCAATTTCCCTCCTAGGGTTGTGTGCATAGCTAATTTACCATTTTGCCATTTCTTTGTATTTTGGCCTAATATCCAGGATTTGCACTAACTTCTCTTTAATCAATATTTAATATATTAATATTTAAACTTAGAAATGTGAGGTGTTATAAAATGTCATAGATGGGGTTTTTTAAAAACCCAACAGCCCCCGTTTCTGCCTCACACACAAGAGTACTCGGGTAGAGCTTCCACAAGGGAAAAATCAGTGACTCTTTGACCACATTGGTTAGACAACTTACTTCGCTTACGATCATCCTTCGTCACCGTTTCTACTTTTAACTGATTGAATATCTAAGAAAGGTTTTTTTTTTTGTTTTTAATTTTTGATAAACCCTAACAATGCATTCTGATTTTCGTTTGTTTCTCACATTCATGTGCACAAATATTGCATTCTGATTCGCATTATGATTTGCATTCTGATTCTTATTTTGCATTCTGATTTGTCCTAACCCTAATTGATTTGCATTCTGATTACTATCTTGCATTATTAATTGCCCTAACCTTGACTCTAACCATAACCATAACTGAGTTGCATTTTGATTATTATTTTGAATTCTGAATTGCCCTAACCCTAACCATAACATTCTGATTTTGATTTTACATTTTTATTTTTTCAATTTCATATTGTGGCGAAATGATTGATAGACGTATTTCGAAGAAGAGATGGGTTGATACCAAGAGGAGGACCAAGCACCAACATGATGGATCGTCATCCTCTCAGCCCCAGGCTGCTGTGCATCAGGCTCCAGACTCAACTTCAACATATATCTCAATTAATTTTAATACTTTCTAGCCAAGAAATGCATCTGTGACGTACTCCACATCTTCATCATCGTTGATATCGTTACCAATGTAGTATATTGTATCCATATCAACTACAGTCTCTAAGCAGGCTATTATGCGGTGAATGGATTGGATGCCTTATAGCCCCAATTTTAGATGAATTCTCTCCTTCAGTTCATTGTATGTAGTGCCTACTTTGATTTTCATTCTTTTCCTTTTTCCTTCAAATCGGACACCGTTGGGACCTTCTAAATGCCTACCATTGTAGTAAATAACTACAAGAAACATGTTTGGACTTGAATTCATCTTTCACACGAGAATTGGGTCTAGGGTTTGGATTTTGGTTTTGGTTTTGGTTTGGGTTTGGATTTTTGAGGAAAATGAGAATATGGAGGTGTAATGCCAATGTCTTCACAAGATTAGGCTTTTTGAGATGGTGAGATGAAATACATGTATAATGGCCGAGAATAAAGATGAGAAGGGAGAGAGATTTGGGGGGAAAATGTATAAATGATAACAAGGGCCGAAACCCACTGACATTGGGGTTTCTGCCTTGGTAAATAACAACATACCCGGGTATCTGGGTGCCTTACCCGGGTAAAAACTCAAGTTGTATAAGAACATTTATATTTCGCGAAATCTACCCGGGTAGGGAGGGGATACCCGGGTATCTTAGGGGTCAACGGTCAAACAGAGGCAGATTGATGTTATGTTTGTTGAAAAAGTTAAATTTTTGGAATAGTCTACAGGCAGGGTCAATTTGGTAATTAATTATTAATTAAAGGCTACAGTTGTCAACAAGCACACGATTCTATCACAAAAGAAGAAAATGTAAGGCAACTCTGAAAATAAAATGCCAAAGGCTTTTTTAAGCATTTACATTACCATAACATTATTATAAGTGCAATTTGAGAATAAGATATCCTTCACTATTCCCACATTCTGGGTATGTCCTTAAATCACTGACACACTCAAACTCCTTGCTGCTGCATTTCTCATATCCAAAGAGATTTAATCTTAAAAAGTTCTAATGCGACATAAAATATCAGAACTTGTCAGCACATGTTTTTTGACTGTACTAATGTATTTTTTGAAACATTCCAGCGGTTTAGTTCTTTGATCAATCGTATTACCGAACTAATGTATGAAGATGCACATCAGGTGGCTACACGTAAATTCGCGCACCTGACACATGCACATATTACGTGGCAGATGGACTGAAACGTGCACCTGATACTGACTTGATCAGATTGAACTGACACGATCAAACTAGACGGTCAAAAACGTGCACCTGGTACTGACGTGTCTAGACGAGCACCTGGTAACATGTCTAGAGGCATATGTGCATGTCTTGCTTTTGTTATCACATGAAACACACATGTGTTAGGTGCACGACTAAACAAGTAGCCACCTGGTACGCGTCTTCCTGCATTAGTCCTCCAATAATACATTTGGTCAAAGAACTAAACCAATGGAATATTTCAAAAAACGCATTTGTCAAGTCAAAAAGCCATCAGCACAATATCAGATTAAGTATTAGACCAAATATAACTAGCTTCCTTGAGTTTTGTAGACACCCAATATTAGGGACGAATATTCAGCACTCTTGGCCCACATGTGCCGGGAAGAGAGAGAAATAGAGAAATATATGAGAGAGGAGAGAGAAGGGAGAGGGAAAATAAAAAGGACCATTGAATTATTTTTCCAATATCAAAACATGTCAACACAATCAAATATAGGTCAATAGTTATTACAATATAGTAGTGTATTGAGTTTTAAGAGGTGCCATTTTAAGAGTTTTTAGGGTTTTAAGTCATTTAGTCAAAAACCAATTCCAATGCAAAATGGCTCAACTTTGTATTTCTACATAAGGTAAGCAAAATAACAAGTTTCTTACTACGCCTAATTAGTATTATTAATAAAGAAATTTCATATATAAGAAATTCGCTACAATTGTTAAAATCCAAAAAATACTTTTACAAACTAACAAGGATAAGTTAAACTAAAATGAAAGTAAACAACTTTGGCAAAAGAAATTTTAAAAATGCAATTTAAATAACAAATTGTGCATAAATACAAGAGCAACTGTCATATGACAAGCTCTCATGTGCATAAGTTTGGACGCAACTCATGACAACTTGCCACGTGTTACAATAATGGTCATTTATGCAATACACGGTTTACTATTAAGGACATGTTTGGTGTGATGTATAAGGCATGATAGTATAAGCTTATACTATACGTTATGACATTTTCAGTTGTTTGGTGTGACCATCGTATAATATAAGCTTATACAGCAGGATTCTCTTATACATCAAAATGATGTATAACTTAATCAAACCTAGGAGTGGTGGATTAGGCATGATAAGGGGGTTGATGTATTAATATTGCTTACAAGTACAATTCTCAAGAACTAATATATCATTTCAATATTTATACATTAAAATAAATCCTTTTAATATATTGATTTTTAAAATATTGAAGGATATTATTTTATACAATACCATACCAAATGCTAAATAGTATTAAAATTTAATCAGGTCTTATACAATCAAATTTTATACTATCAATCTTTATACTATTAGACATTATCCTATATTATGCATCAAACAGGCTCTAAGAGCTATTGACCGAATTAGTAATGACTCGTCCAGGTGATCATCTTGGAATGAGCTTAAATTTGACTGGACTTTTGGAATTGGTCTTCTGGTCAGGTTCATTGTTTTGCTATGAGCACAAGTGTTTATTGAGTTTTCATTTATTTTTTCAATTTTTAAAATTTATTTTTATATATTTATTTTTGTACGAACAATTTTGTAATTTCAATTATTTTCCTTTTCACAGGCTATTTTAGGGCATTAGTTTATTTGGTTTTTTTATTAAAGCCTCATTGTTTTGTATAACCATTAAAATCAATTTTGATAAAATAAAATAGTTCGGTTTTTGGAATCGATATGTTTAAACCTATTTGATTCGGTTCGATTCAACAACAAAAAAATAATTCGGGCTGAACCAAGTCCATCCTTAGTCCAACATGGCCTGTTTTCATGAGTTGTGCCTAATATAAATATATAACATAGTGTAGATAGTTTTTTTTTTTTTTTAAATTACAATTTTTAAATTTTGTCGCACAATATAAATATATAACATAGTGTAGATAGTTTTTTTTAATAAAAAATGGATTTTCCTTTTTAGTATACTAAAGCTTTTTTTACAACCAAACATACTTGAAACATATTCATGTGTATGTAATTTTATGATTGGTATTTCAAGTTTTTTATATAATGATAATAATGAATATATTATTGTTTTTATTTATGGAAAATATTTGTCCTTTTAAAGGAAGGTCATTTTAGTTAAAATTAGTAATTTTTTATTTAAAATTTAGATTAAAAAAACCATCTACTTTTTCCCCATAGTTTCTATCGTATATCTGTTTCTCTCATCTAAAAGACATAATTATGCAATGTTAATAAAATCGGACCGGCCTGGCCGGGTCGACCCGAGAACCGATAAATCGGTCATATAACTGGTCCGGTTGACGCAACGAATTAGCCATACATCAAAACCAGTATGACCCGGTCGATTTTCATGAAAATCGATGACTCGGCCCGATCCCAAAAAAAAAATTTCAAAAAAAATCATAATGGACATATTTGAATATTTTTTGCTTATTGACTTACATATGTTATGTGAGGAGGATATTCTCAATATTAAAATTTTCCGCTACCAACTTACTACCTATCTAATTACCATTATATTAACATTTTCTCTCTCTTCAATTTTTTTTAACATTGTCTCTCTTTGATCCATTGGTGATGTGATGAGTAGTAAGTTAGCAGTAAGAATTTTTGGTAGTTAGAATATCCTCACTCATGTTATGTACCTACAATACTAATATTATCTCAATTATGAATTATGTAGATTATTTTGATTTGATTTATAATTATAGATGTCGTTTACTGAACCTGAAACCCCATATCATGATCATTATATTTTTATTTGATCTTTTATTAGATACTATTGTGTAATTTATTAATTTTTATATCAAAATATTTAAAATATGTATTATTTTTAAAATATTTGAATATATTTATTATTTTTTAATATAAATTATAAAGTTACATATAGTAGAATCCAATTTTCATGTTTGTGATCCTTTGATTTGCGTACAAAATTTTTTTTTTAATAAATATGGGATCCACCACTAATTAAATCACAACATGAATTTCTCCAGAAAATCAAACCCGTTACATATAATTAACACCGCTGATGCGATTTAATCCGTGAGCGAATAACCCAGCACATCAACCTTTAATAACATTGCAATTATGTTTGGACAAACACCGTACCTTTATTTATTTTACTTTTTTGCCCTCATTTCAGACTTTCAGAGTCTACTTGCTGGTGACATGCGAATAAGCATTAAGCAGGGTCTGAAAACTGGAGCTTAGGAAAGCCTAATCGGTGTGTGCAAATGATTCATAGATTTTTTTATTTTTTATTTTTGGTGAAATGATTCATAGATTTTTGGTTGCAAGATTAACTGCGTCATTTCCATGCACCAACAGCAGCACCCAAATCCATTTGGGTCCTCTATTGCAACACAATGCTTTCCTCTTCTTCAATTCATTCACTTCTTCAACCAACTTGTCTGAGACTAAATCACAAACCAATCACCACAAAGGTCACACATTTACTGTGTCTTACCTCATAAACTCATGTGGGTTGTCCCCTTCTTTGGCTGTGAAGCTCTCCAAAAAGGTTAATTTGAAAAACCCAGATAAACCAAATGCTGTTCTTGATCTTCTCAAGAAATTTGGATTCTCCCAAACCCAGTTATCCATCTTTGTTAGAAAATTGCCTTTAGTGCTTTTATCAAAACCTGACAAGACCCTTTTACCAAAACTCCAGTTTTTCCATTCTATTGGGGTTTCAACCACTGACCTCCCAAAAATCCTCATTGCAAAACCTTCACTTTTAAAAGGTAGCTTGAGCAATAGCATTATACCCCGTTATAACATACTCAAGAGTGTGGTTGGCAATGAAGAGAAAGTGGTTGCAGCATTAAAACGTATGCCATGGTCTTTCACATGTTGTGGTGTAATAGATTATTTGGTTCCCAACACAGATTTTTTGAGACAATTTGGGGTGCCTCAAGCTTCAATCTCTCATATGGTGTGCAATAATTTGGGTGTGGCATGTGTGAATCATTCAAAATTTGTTGAAGCTGTGAAGAAAGCTGAGGAAATGGGATTTGATCCTTTGAAAACAATATTTGTTGATGCAGTAAAAGTGATTGTGTACGCTAATAAAGCAAAGTGGGAATCACGGGTAGAGGTTTATGAGAGGTGGGGTTGGTCCAAAGATATGTCTCTTATCGCATTCAAAAAGTGTCCCTTTTGTATGTTGATGTCAGAAAATAAGATTATGAAAACAATGAGTTTCCTGGTGAAGGATATGGGCTGGTCTTCAGAAGAGATTCTAAGAGCACCAGGGGTATTACACTTCAACTTGGAGAAGACAATTATCCCAAGATGCACCGTTGTTAAAGTTTTGAAATCAAGAGGTTTGATCAAGAATGTTTCAAGCATAAGCACCTTCATTATGCTAAGTGAGAAGAATTTTTTCAACAAATTTGTGACCCAATTTCAGGAGAATGTGCCTCTCCTTCTGGAAATATATCGTGGTCAGATTGATCATCTGGATATGCTATAATCTATAAAGGTCTCTGCAGGCTATCCTCTTTGACTCTAACTTCCAATATTTCAGTTGTTGTTCATCACATTGCTAAGGTTGACCTCCAACTCTGATTTCACTTTGTGCGTGAAGATTTGAGTTGTATTTTTCTGGAGTAGAGGGGCTTCTAAGTCAGATTTATAGCATGTTGATTCCATGATTGATGATCTTTCAATTCCAGTGTATTGGTTTATTTATTTCTTTTCTTAGCACATTATAACAGCAGTGCCTATTGTTCTATAGTCTATGAAGGCTTCTGCAGGCTATTGTATCTAACCAATGTTTGTACTCCAAATGTAGTTCATTTCAATCCAAAGTTTGACTTCCAGATTGCTTTCAATGGTAAGGTAGATCTGGAGACATGGTGTGGTCAAGGGTTCAAGCCTCGAAAACAACCTTTCCACTCAAGTGAGTAAGGGTTATGTATATTTGACTCTCTTTATCCTATAGTAGTGGGAGCCTTGTGTATCAGGCTACCCTTTCTTAGGGGCTTTGGAGTCATTTTTTTATAGGCTTATAGCTTAAGCATGGTGATTATTCTCATAATCCTTCTTAATCCATTAATCATGGTTTACTCACTACCTTAATTAGTTCAGATTTCAAAAATACTTTTGGGGTTTGGAGTCTGATATAACACAGATTTTGAAGTCAAGGGGTCTGATAATTTGCTTATGACTAGCTTTATTTCGATTATTTAGAAAAAGTTTTTGGAGAGATATGCAATCCGATTTCAGAACAATGTGCTACTACTGTTGGATGGATACTAAGGTATAGTGGTCTAAAATTTTGTCATATTGCCCTTTCAACTGAAATTTTCACTTTGTTTTGTTAAGTGTCAACATTAACATGATATACGATATGTTTTTGAATGACCCCAGATGTGTTGGATCGATTTCTATATTAGGAGCAAAACAAATGAATAACTCACTGATAAAGGAGCTGAAAACTCTATTTCTATTATCTCCTTCACAGGCTTATTTTGATATGAAATACAAAGGACCTATTTATAGGCCAAAATACAAAAGCTTAAAGACTCCAAACAACACAACTCTTCATAACTAAAGAGCCAAACGACATAACTCTTCATAACTAAAAAGACACACCTCTTCACCAAACTCTAAGCATAATAATTGTCCACTAACAAATTCCTAGGGACATGACTCTTCACCAGAAAACACTTCACATTTCTATTTCCTATTTTCTATTTTTATCTCATTAAAATTTAACCCAACAAAACTCCCCCTTAAATTTTAATTCTTCTGTTTGAATTTTTCACCGATTGATTTTTTACGCGCTGCTTCCATGTTGCATTCCTTTCTTCAATTTTTTTTTTGTTTGTCCGGCGGTTCCTTCATTGGTGGAAGATAGACAGTCTTGAATTTTTCTCCGTCGACCTCATCCTCCGATATACTTCCACATCCATTCTTACACGTATGATCATCACACAAGTAACTCAACGCATCATTTTCTGATTCCGCCATAAAAGTAACTCTAGGCTCCTCATCGCCGGGTTCCCTAACCACAATCACACCTTCTATTTTTCCGCTCTCAGTTTCTTCATCGCTGGGTTCTTCTTCATCAAGTCCAGCTTCCACGCGCCTCATCGATAGAATCTCAGACCACGACCACCGTCCTCCAGGGAAATGGTCTCTTTTCGGTGGTATCGACATCTTCCTCTTCCACCATAAATTCAATGCAGTCTCTGATTTCTGACTTCCAACCTGAACCGCGCCTATGCCGGTCTTCGACATCAACCTCATCACGTCGGGGTCGAGTTCTTCTCCAAAACATGAACTCAGTGATTTAGTTGGGATCTCCCCCATCCCGGTTATCAACACGGAACTCGGATTCGCAGTCTCCTCCATGCCGGTCTCCATCAAGCACCTCGGCTTCTCAATCTCCTTTCTGATTTTTGACTCCTCCAGACACTCAGGTTCCGCGAAGTCTTCTACCTCGACAATGGACTCGTCGTTCCCATCGTTCCCGTCCTTCTCCGCTTCTATCTCAGCTCCTTCGTTCTCCTCATCTTCTATCTCGGCTCCCTTGTTCTCCTCCTCTTCTATCTCGGCTCCCTTGGCCGCAGTCATCTCCATCGTCTTCTTCTCCGAGTCGTCTCTTACGCGCTCCGACACGTCAATCTCCTCCGCGGATGCGTTGCCGTTGGCAACCTCAGATTCCGCCATCTCGGTCTCTTCTTCATCCGCTTCATTCTCCTCATCTTCATCATAATCATTGAAGATTTCATCTTCTTCATTAATCAGATCAAAACGTCCAGGCAAGTATTTTGTTATGAAGGCCATTAGAAAATTCTTCCACATATTATTAAAGTCGCGGCAGTTCCATGTACGGAACCATTTGATTGCGCTTCCTCTAAGTCTTCTCATGGCTACCTGCCATTTGTCCTCCGTTCATTTTTTTTCTTTCCGAAAAAATTCCTTCAAACAGAGAAGCCAATCTAATGCTTCATCCTTACCTCCATGGAAGAGTGGCACCTCCAACTCGCTCTTTTTTTCCATAGCTTTGATACCAATTTGTTGGATCGATTTCTATATTAGGAGCAAAACAAATGAATAACTCACTGATAAAGGAGCTGAAAACTCTATTTCTATTATCTCTTTCACATGCTTATTTTGATATGAAATACAAAGGACCTATTTATAGGCCAAAATACAAAAACTTAAAGACTCCAAACAACACAACTCTTCATAACTAAAGAGCCAAATGACATAACTCTTCATAATTAAAAAGACACACCTCTTCACCAAACTCTAAGCATAATAATTGTCCACTAACAAATTCCTAGGGACATGACTCTTCACCAGAAAACACTTCACATTTCTATTTCCTATTTTCTATTTTTATCTCATTAAAATTTAACCCAACAAGATGCTCTACTTTATATAACCTTTGTCAAATTTTAGATTGTTATTGACCAATTGAATTAGTTAATTTGTAGGAAATGCAATCTTTATTTTTTTTCTTTCCTATTCATTTGATAAATAAAGGTCCTTATTTTAGTCTTTCTATGATGAGGGTATCTAAGTACTATATACTCCCAAAACTCAGACTATACTAAGCTTTATTCTCATATATTTTATGTTATGGGCTACTGTGGGGAATATTGTTAGATCTGAAAAGAGAGAGTAACAGAAAAGAGAGAGAAGGGAAATTGTTAGAGAGAGAGAGAGATTTTGCCAAACATTTTCTGATTTTCATTTCACGCCCCCCTTGGGCTATATAGATACTATTACAGATTATTTTATTCTACTACTTTCCTTAACCCTAACAACTTGGATCAATGACCCTAATAGAGATTATTGGAAATAATCTCTTAAGTAAGAGGGCTGGTTTCTGCTGCGTTTGGGCCTGTTCTCCTTAGGCCCATTGGGTGAGCTTGGTACGGTTGGGCTTGCAACCTCCTTAAGCCCATTGTGTGAGCTTGTAACTGATGGGCTTGCAACATTCCCTGGCCCATCAAAGTGAGCCTCGTCCGCGAAGGTAGGAAGGCCAAAGGATATGTCGGTGGCGTGTGGAAGACAACTGGAAGGAAGTGAGGAACAACTAGGATGCAATAAATGTGGAGTAGGTGAAGTGGGGTCCACAACTGCAGATGCTTTGACATTAGTGGTCGAAAAAACGGTGGCTCTGGCAAATTTGTTCTTCTTGGAGCTAGCACTCGAATGCTCATTAGATGACAAAGGGATGAGATCTGTTCTCTGCTCTGGTGAGGTGGGTTTCGGAGGTAAGAGTCCCATGGCAAGCACCGGTGGAACCTTGGCAAGAGAGGTGGTGCTGAGGGAACGCTCGTCTTCCCACGTCGAGTCCACCGGAGGCAACCCGTGCCATTGAACTAGAACCTGAGGGACTGCATGGCCATTCCTCCAAATCGTGCGACGAGACACCACGGCCATGGGTAAGTGCATAGGCTGTGAGTGTTCCATCTCCTTGGATAGCGGGTGAACTTGGTACTTGCCGTCGGAGTGGAAAGGTCTCAAGAGCGAGACATGAAACACAGGGTGGACTCGTGAACCGGTTGGTAGCTGTAGCCGATACGCAACCTGACCCACCCGATCCAAAACCGTGAAAGGTCCATAAAAGCGAAGACTAAGCTTATGGGAGGACCTTTTATGAACGGTAAGCTGTCGATATGGTTGAAGCCGTAACAGGACACGATCTCCCACCTGAAAGGTATAATCTTTACGGCGTTTATCAACTTGAGTTTTCATTGCGCCTTGTGCTTTTTTTAAGTTCTGTTTCAATGATGCCAGAATCACTGAACGTTGATGGAGATCCGAATCAACGGCGGCGACGGGTGTGGTTCCCAGAGTGTATTCAAGTAACGACGGGGAAGAACGACCAAAGGTGGCCCGAAATGGTGTGGTACCGGTAGATCTGTTGTGAGCCGTGTTATAATGGAACTCCGCCCAGCTCAGAAAACGGTGCCAAGTGGATTGATGCTAGTGGACAAAACAACGGAGGTATTGCTCTAAAATCTGGTTCACGCGCTCGGTCTGGCCATCGGATTGAGGGTGGTAAGCGGAGCTGAAATGTAAGGATGTGCCCTGTAACTTGAATAATGCCTTCCAAAACTCACTGGTGAAGATTGGATCTCGGTCAGAAACGATTGATCTAGGAGGGCCATGAAGCTTCCCCACGTTGTCCCAGAATACCTGAGCCACCTTGGCTGCGGAGTATTTGGGTGCCAAGGCTGTGAAATGAGCCCCCTTGGTGAGGCGGTCCACCACGACGAGGATATCAGTAAACCCGTCGGAGTTGGGAAGATGTGTGATGAAATCCATGGACAGATCGGACCATATAGCCTCAGGGACAGAGAGCGGTTGCAACAAACCATAAGGTAAGTGATTTGTGGGCTTTGTTTTCTGACAAATCTCACAATTTTTGATAAACTTTTGAACATCTTCTTTTATGCTTTTCCATGTGAATGTGGCGCTGATTCGAAGAAGGGTGCGGCGTACACCAGCATGACCCCCAACCTTGGAGGAGTGGAACTCGTGAAGAAGAGTGGGAATTAAAGATGATCCTGGAGGGATGTAAACCCGGTGGTGATGAAGGAGCAGCCCATTCAACAGCTGCCAATGAGGATATTTAGCAGGAGTTGTTTGTAATGTCTGTATTATTGTTTGTGCCTGTGGATTTTGTTGTAACTCGGACTGGATAATTGAACTATACTGGGATATGGGGGAACTGAATGCCAAAAAGGCAGGCGATGATGAGTTCGACTGAGCCTCCTCCTGTTGGCGTGACAGGGCATCAGCAGCCATATTAGTTTTTCCAGGTTTATATTGTATTGTATAATTGTAACCCAACAATTTCGCAAGGAATTGTTGTTGCTCCGGGGATTGTATCACTTGGGTCATCAAGTGGTGCAAACTCTTGTGGTCAGTTCGGATAACGAAAGTTGTACCCAAGAGGTATTGTCTCCACTTTGCTATAGCAGAGGTGATGGCATACATTTCTCTGATGTAGGTAGATTTTGATTGCATGAGGTTTGATAGCTTTCGACTGAAGAAAGCGATTGGGTGATCCAATTGTAATAAAACTGCCCCAATGCCCACTCCTGAAGCATCAGTCTCGATGATGAAGGGCAACGCGAAATTAGGCAACGCTAAGATTGGGGCATGCGTGAGTAGATCTTTGAGCTGCTCAAATGCTTGGTCTGTCACTGAAGTCCATTTAAAAGCATCCCGAGATAACAAATCGGTAAGCGGTGCAGCAATGGAGGCATAACTTTTAATGAAACGGCGGTAGTAACCGGAGAGTCCGAGAAAAGCACGCAATTGGGTCACCGATTGAGGTTTGGGCCAGTCCCGAACTGCTTGTACCTTAGTGGGGTCAGGAGCTACCCCCTCCATTGAAATAATATGGCCAAGAAAATGAATGGCCTGCACAGCAAAGGAACACTTAGTTAATTTAACAAAGAAAGTATGATCCCGCAGAGTTTGCAAAACTTGGGTCAGATGCGCTGCGTGTTCCTGGAGAGATGGACTATAGACGAGAATATCGTCAAAGAAGATCACCACAAATTTGCGCAGGAACTTGTGGAAAACATTATTCATAGTAGCCTGAAATGTAGAAGGTGCATTAGAGAGACCAAAGGGCATAACCATAAATTCAAAATGTCCACTATGTGTCCTGAAAGCGGTTTTATGAACATCAGAGGGATGCATCCGAATCTGATGATAACCCGAACGTAGATCGAGTTTAGAGAATACTTTCGCGCCATGGAGTTCATCCAAAAGCTCATCCACGGTGGGTATGGGAAATTTATCAGGAACTGTAATAGCATTTAAGGCACGGTAGTCTACACAAAAGCGCCACGTGCCATCCTTCTTGCGAACTAGAAGAACAGGGGAACTAAAGGCAGATTGACTAGGCCGAATTACCCCCGTATCGAGCATTTCACTGACCATGCGCTCAATTTCGGATTTCTGAAAGTGAGGGTAACGGTAAGGGCGCACCTGAACCGGCTTAGCATTAGGAAATAAGTTGATGTGGTGATTGGTGGGACGGTCAGGTGGTATAAAGGTGGGTAGGCGAAAGATATCCTGGAAAGTTGTGAGGATATTTTGAATGGATAGCGGTGGGGAAACATGGGGGGTTGTGATGGATGGTTGGGGGGTAGTGCTGTGGAGGCACATAAAACAAGAAGAGATGGAATCCTGGGCCAGCAGTTTGTGGAATTGGGCATTAGAAATTTGGCTTGGGGAAATAGCCAAATCACCTTGTAACAGTATTGGGGTTCCCTGACTGTGGAAGGACATAGTCATCTTAGAATAATCAGTGAGTATTGGCCCTAATGTGGCCAACCATTGGATGCCCAAAACAACATCAGCCCCTTTTAAATCTAAAACATGCAAATCCACAGTAAATGGATAAGATTGAAGAGTAAGGGCTACCGCAAAACAAGAAGCAGTGCAATGTAAAGCTTCCCCGTTGCCCACCTGTACTTGAAATGGTGAAATGTGCTGCAACGTTAAACCCAAAAAGGAAGCCATGCGTGCCGTAATAAAGTTATGGGTACTGCCCCCATCTACCAATATCTGAACAGGCTTACCGCGAATGGCTCCAGTAAGACGAAACGATCGTGAACTGCGGTTCCCAAAGAGAGCATTAAAGCTGATCTCCGGAGTAATCTCTTCTGCTACTGGGGTATCAAGATGGGGGGAAGGATCTGGAGGGGGATCATCATCCGTTCCTTCAAAATAGAGTAAAGCGGCACGACCCTTGCATTTATGCCCAAAAGAATACTTCTCATCACAATTGTAATATAAATTTTTTTCCCTTTTAGCAAGCATTTCATCCTGGGTTAATCGTCTAATGGGAATGGCCGGTATTGGGGTAGAGGTGGAAGAAGTCTGGGTGGCGGAACTGTGGGGGTTAGTGTGGGATTTAACGGATGTGGTCCATGGACGAGAGGTGCGAGAATCAAGGTGTTGGTCCTCAAAAACCCGTGCCAAAGAAAAGGCTTCATGATAATCTTGAGGTTGAAGGGGAAGAACAGAGCGGCGAATGAAGGGTTTTAAACCGGAGATGAAAATGCTCCGCAATAATGTGGGTGACAACCCAGGGACCTTACTGACCAATTTCTCAAAGGAAGATTGGTAATCCAATACAGATCCAGTCTGTTGAATCTTAGCCAAAGCACCTGCAGGGTCCTCAAATTCCGATGGGCCAAAACGGCGATGAAGAGCAACACATAATGTAGGCCAATCGTTAAACAACCCGTTCTGATGAGAACCAGAAAACCAACTGGCGGCCGGTTCATCAAGATGAAAGGCAACAAGATTCACACGTTCTGGGGGAGCAACGTGATAAAAAGCAAAATAACGTTCAACTGCCGTGATGCAGGTGGTGGGGTCACCAGCGGCAAAACCTGGAAAATCAAGCTTAACATGGCGGAATCTGGCCTGCTCGGGACCTGTGTTGGGACCGTGGCCGAGTATACCGCGGTTGTTATGTTGAAATTCCTGTAAATGAGTCAGATCAAGCAGAACGCGGTTCTGGGCAGTATGCAATTCTTGCTGGGCATCATGTAACTGGGTTTGGGTGTCTTGAAGCTCAACATGCTGCTGTTCACGAATTAACTCAGCAACATTGAATTGTTGCTCCAAAGTGTCCAAACGGTGCTGCAAATCACGTAAACGTGTGTTCTCCGCCATTGAGAAGGGAGGTAGAGATCAATGAAAGCACCAAATTGTGGGGAATATTGTTAGATCTGAAAAGAGAGAGTAACAGAAAAGAGAGAGAAAGGAAATTGTTAGAGAGAGAGAGATTTTGCCAAACATTTTCTGATTTTCATTTCACGCCCCCCTTGGGCTATATAGATACTATTACATATTATTTTATTCTACTACTTTCCTTAACCCTAACAACTTGGATCAATGACCCTAATAGAGATTATTGGAAATAATCTCTTAAGTAAGAGGGCTGGTTTCTGCTGCGTTTGGGCCTGTTCTCCTTAGGCCCATTGGGTGAGCTTGGTACGGTTGGGCTTGCAACCTCCTTAAGCCCATTGTGTGAGCTTGTAACTGATGGGCTTGCAACAGCTACTATTAGACAAAACCTATCTCAATTATAATTTTGGTTCATGTATATGGAACTAGGTGATCCTTTGGAATTTCAGTCCAGCTTTACTTGAGCTATTTATTTGGAGAAATTTAAGTTAGACACACTTGAATATAAAATAATATGTAGAGACCCTAATGGGCTTAAGTGAAATGCCCAGACCTAATACAATCAGAATATTTACGGATAGGAAGTAATCTAATCATATCTAATCATATCTATTGTAAGATTTAAGACAAAATGTTTTCTAATATTATTTGAATAAATTACATGAGGAGTATTTATACAAGAAAAAAAATAGCTAAGGATGACTCAGCGATGACTAATCACACTTAATCCTAATTAATAGGAAATAAAAACGGAAAAATATTTGAATTTGAATTCTGATTTTCTACACTCCCCCTCAAGTTGGGAGGTAAATGTTGATCATTCCCAACTTGCCAATCAAGTCTTCGAATGCTGGACGGTGTAGGCCCTTGGTAAGGATATCCGCAGTTTGCTCTTTGGTTGGAACATACATCATACGCACACTTCCATCATCTAATTTTTCTTTGATGAAGTGACGATCAACTTCTACATGCTTTGTTCGATCATGATGCACATGATTTTGAGCAATGCTAACAGCTACCTTGTTATCACAATATAGTTTTATTGGTAGGGAATATGAAATCTTCAACTCTTGAAGAAGTCTTCTCAACCAGATTCCTTCACAAACTCCATGAGCTAAAGCTCGAAATTATGCTTCAGCACTACTTCTTGCAACCACTGTTTGCTTTTTGCTTCTCCAAGTAACAAGATTTCCCCACACATAGGTGCAATAGCCTGAGGTAGATCTCCTGTCTACTGATGAGCCTGCCCAATCTGCATCAGTGTATATTTCAATCGTTCTTTTATATCCCTTTTTAAAGAATAATCCTCTTCCTGGAGTGTTCTTGAGGTACCTAAGCACCCTATAGACTGCACTAAGATGCTTCTCCTTAGGTGAGTGCATGAATTGACTAATCATACTCACCGCAAAGGCAATGTCAGGACGCGTATGAGATAAGTAAATTAGTTTACCAACCAATCTCTGATATTGTTCTTTATCCACCTCATTCCCATCTTCAATACCTAACTTGGTATTAGGTTCCACGGGTGTCTCAGCAGGCTTACACCCTAACATTCCTATTTCCAACAAAAGGTCTAGAACATATTTCTTTTGTGTGAGAGTGATACCTATTTTGCTTCTAGCAACTTCCATACCAAGGAAATATTTGAGAGTGCCAAGATCTTTTAGTGCAAATTGAGCTGCTAGATATTTCTTCAATGAGTTCAATTCCTCAATATCATCACCTGTAAAAACTATATCATCTACATATACAATAAGAATAGCAATTTTACCATCCTTAGAGTGTTTGTGGAAGAGAGTATGATCAGTCTATGCTTGAATGAAGCCTCTTCTTTTGACAGCTTGTGTGAATTTGTCGAACCATTCTCTAGGAGACTGTTTCAACCCATATAGAGACTTTTTTAGTTTACACATTGATCCATTTCCCTTTTCAAAACCAGGTGGAGGATCCATATAGACTTCTTCATGTAAGTCACCATTTAGGAATGCATTCTTCACATCTAACTGTTGCAGGGGCCAATCTAGGTTGGCAGCAAGTGATAAAAGAACTCGTATGGTATTGACTTTAGCAACTGGAGCAAAAGTCTCATGATAATCTATCCCATGAGTCTACGTGAAACCCTTTGCAACCAGTCTGGCCTTATACTTGTTGGTGCTGTTATCTGCATTAAACTTTATTGTGAACATCCACTTGCAACCTACTGTTTCCTTTCCTCTGGGTAATGCTACAGACTCCCAAGTTCCATTTTTGTTGAGCGCATTCATTTCTTCAAAGACTGCATTCCTCCATTTTGGATAATCAAGTGCTTCTTGGATATTTTTTGGTATTTTTGTACTGTCTAACATAGTGTTGAAAGCACGAAAACCTGGGGAAAACTTTTCATATATGATATGATGAGAAGTAGGATGAGCGGTACAAGATCTAGTACCTTTTCGGAGAGCAATAGGCACATCTAGGTTGTTGTATCAGTGTTGCTGGAACTAAGACCCGAGTCAGAATCCTGGCAGTCTAGAGGTTCCTGAGGTGATTCTCGCCTAATGTAAAACTTTCCCCATTTCCCGGGAGGATCTCCATTATCTGACACATTAACTGCCCCTGTCTTTTGCTTAATGACTCCCCCTGTCTCCAATGGCAAAGGCAAAACAACAGAATCATTTGGTTTCCAAGACTTATCTTCATCAACCCCAATAAACTCCCCCTGAAGAGAAGTCGAAGGAAAAAAAGATTGTTTCATCAAATGTGACATCCATAGAAACAAAGACCTTACGAAGTGAAGATGAGTAACACTTGGAGCCCTTTTGGTTAGGAGAATATCCTATGAAGACACATTTAATGGACTTAGGATCGAGCTTGGACCTTTGATGGGGAGGAACATGTACAAAAGCCACACTGCCAAACAACTTGGGAGGAAGGGAAGAATGAGCCCGGAAAGAAGGAAAGATGTGGGTAAGACAAGATAAAGGAGATTGAAAATTTAGGAAACGAGAAGGCATCCGATTGATGAGGTATGCTGCAGTCAAGACAGCTTCCCCCCACAAATATTTAGGGACATGCATGGCAAACATAAGAGCTCGAGCAACTTCAAGGAGATGTCTATTTTTTCTTTCAGCCACCCCATTTTGTTGAGGGGTGTTAGGATAAGAACTTTGATGAAGAATACCATGCTGGCTGAGATAGTTTCCAAGAACAGAATTAAAATATTCAGTACCATTGTCAGTTCGAAGAATTTGAATAGAGGTCTGGAACTGAGTTTGAACCATAGCATGAAAGTTTTTAAAAGTGGATGCAACGTCAGACTTATCCTTTAGAAGGTATACTCAACATACCCTAGAGTGATCATCTATGAAAGTTATAAACCAATGAGCACCAGAGATATTTTTTTCATGGGCTGGACCCCATATATCACTATGAATCAAGGTAAATGGAGAAGAATCATGATGGACTCTAGGAGGATAAGAAACAAGAGAATGTTTTGCAAGCTGACAAACATCACAAGAAAAAGAACTGAGATTTTTATTGATAAATAAGCTTGGGAACAACTTCTGAAGATAAATGAAACTTGGGTGTCCTAACCGACGATGCCACAACAAAACATCATTACAATCACCAGACAAACATACCGAGTAGTTCACAATTTTTTTTCTTCACAAGAATCTTTTTCTAAATAATAGAGTCTTTCTTCCTCTTTAGCACTGCCAATCATCAGCCCCGAGTCCTGTTCCTGGAAAACACAAGCATTGACAGAAAACTTGGCAACACAATGTAACTCAGACGTAAGTTTGCTGATAGAGATAAGATTACAAGTTAGAGAGGGAACATGAAGGACTGAGTTCAAAGTAATGTGTTCAGAAAGTTTAATGGATCCTTTTCCAACAATAGTAGAGAAGCTGTCATTTGCTGTTCTTATTCGTGACTGTTGATAGTAAGGGGTATAAGAACAAAATAAGGTTGCATTACATGTCATATGATCTGAAGCCCCTGGACCAAGAATCCAACGACTACTATTATCAACATGGAACGCTGTACCTTGTTGAGCAACATTGCTGGATGGAAATTTACTTTCAATCAACATGGCTGTGTGTGGTAACGCGTAGGGCGGACGCTCCGTCCTTTCTCTAGCACGTGGCTCAGCAGAATCCGATGGTCCTTCTTGGAACTCGTTGATCGGCTCCTTCTGTTTCGAATGGTGCGGGTCTTGGCCGGAAATGTCGCCGGAAAAATTTTCCGGGGGCTGCTGACGGCGGTGGAAAGCTGGGATTTTGCCTTCTACAGTGATTAGTAGCCTTACTTTGCTCTTGGGACTTTGTAGGAAGGGAAAATAACCTTAATAATGGTTGGAGGTTGAGTTTTCCGGCGTTGTGCCGCCGGTTTGACGGTGGTTGTGGTGGCTGTGTTTTCTCAGGACTAACCTAGCTCAATGGGTGGGAGTGCCCAAGGCCTTATAAACTCTATATTAGTTGCTCTTACAACTAATGTGGGACTATATATCTCAACATGCCCCTCACACAAGAGCCCATTGGGATTGAAGAGTGGATGATGCAACAGGCCCAACCTACCTGTGCTAAGAAATCCCACAAGAGAAAGTGGGGGCGGTGAGGATCGAATACTAAGGCTCTGGTACCATGTAAAGAACCTTGGGATACACCACCCCAAAAGCTAGCTCAAAGGGTGGGAGTGCCCAAGGCCTTATAAACTCTACATTAGTTGCTCATACAACCAATGTGAGACTATATATCTCAACACGCCCCCTCACACAAGAGCCCATTGGGCTTGAAGAGTGGATGATGCAACAGGCCCAACCTACTTGTGCTAAGAAATTCCACAAGAGAAAGTGGGGGCGGTGAGGATCGAATACTAAGGCTCTGATACCATGTAAAGAACCTTGGGATACACCACCCCAAAAGCTAGCTCAAAGGGTGGAAGTGCCCAAGGCCTTATAAACTCCACATTAGTTGCACATACAACAAATGCGAGACTATATATCTCAACACGCCCCCTCACACGAGAGCTCATTGGGCTTGAAGAGTGGATGATGCAATAGGCCCAACCTACCTGTGCTAAGAGAGTCCACAAGAGAAAGTGGGGGACGGCGAGGCTCTGATACCATATTGTAAGATGTAAGATAAAATGTTTTCTAATATTATTTGAATAAATTACATGAGGAGTATTTATACAAGAAAAAATAGCTAAGGATGACTCAACGATGACTAATCACAATTAATCCTAATCAATGTTAATTAATCCTAATTAATAGGAAATAAAAACAATCAATCCTAATTAATCTTAATTATCCTAATTAATAGGAAATAAAAACGGAAAAATATTTGAATTTGAATACTGATTTTCTACAATATCTAATCAATCTAATCATATCTAATATATTCTAACACTCCCCCTCATGCTGGTGCGTATATATTGTGAGCACCAAGCTTGCTACAAATGTATTCAACCCGAGGACCTCAAAGAGCTTTAGTGAAGACATCCGTTAGTTGATAGAGTTGACAAAAGCTGTCTTGATTTCTCCTGACCGAATCTTTTCTCGAATGAAGTGATAATCAATCTCTATATGTTTGGTTCTCTCATGAAATACAGGATTAGAGGATATATGAAGCGCAACTTGATTATCACAAATGAGTGTCATGGGTTGTTTCTGTTCATAAAGATGAAGCTCTTGAATCAACTGCTTTAACCAGATTAACTTACAGGTAGTATTTGCCATTGCATGATACTCAGATTCTGCACTAGATCGAGCAACAACAGTTTGTTTCTTGCTCTTCCAAGAAATTAAGTGTCTTCCAAAGAAGACACAATAGCCGGAAGTAGAGCGCCTGTCCAAGGGTGATCTTGCCCAATCAGAATCTGAATAACCACAAATCTCTGTATTTCCCTGATCCGAATACAACAAACCTCTTCCTGGTACTCCTTTGATGTATCAGAGGATCCTCACAGCAGCATCCCAATGAGAATCACAAGGGAAATCAAGGAACTGACTAGCCGTACTAACAACGAAAGAAATGTTTGGCCTAGTCACAATAAGATAATTAAGCTTCCCAATTAGCCTTCGATAACATCCAGGATCAGATAACGGCTTCCCCTGTCAGGGCAATAACTTGACATTAGGATCCATGGGTGTATCAACTGGTTTACACCCCAACATACCAGTCTTTTCTAGGATATCCAAGGCATACTTCCTTTGACAGATAGAAATGCCCTGTCTAGATTGTGCCACCTCAATTCCCAAGAAGTAACGCAGCTTCCCAAGGTCCTTTGTTTGAAATGCACTGAATAAATGCTATTTTAACTGACGAATTACGTCTTGATCACTTCCGGTGAGAATGATGTCATCAACATAGACTAACAAATAGATGCACTTATCAGGAAATGTGATTCTATAAAATACAGAATGGTCAACTTTACTGCGGATTAAGCCAAATGCCTGAACTGCAGAACTGAAGCGACTGAACCATGCGCGAGGAGACTTCTCGAGACCATATAAGGATTTTCGAAGACGACACACCTTCCCAGACTCCCGCTGAGCAACAAAACCAGGTGGTTGCTCCATGTAGACTTCTTGTAAATCACCATGAAGAAAGACATTTTTGATGTCAAGTTGAAGGAGTGGCCAGTGACGAACAGCAGCAAGAGCAAGAAATAGGCGAACTGACGCCATCTTAGTGACCGGAGAGAATGTATAGCTATAATCAAGGCCGAAGATTTGATTAAAGCCTTTTGCTACGAGGCGTGCCTTGATTCGATCAACATGGCCATCAGGTCCAACTTTCACAATAAACACCCAGCGACAACCAACTATAGACTTCTCTGGAGGAGCAGAAACAAGGTCCCAAGTGCCATTGGAATGAAGTGCAGTCATCTCATCAAGCATCGCTTGGTGCACCCTGAAATTAAACTGGCCTTGAAGGCTGATGGAATCAGAAAAATAACACTAAAATTATAGAGATAATGGAGGCCATGCCTCTTTTACATACACTAATAATGCAGAATATAAACCAGAAAAGCCTCAACTCCCCCTCAAACCAAATACCTAGGCTCAAGAGTTCCCTAGAGGTTTCCCATTTTCCCAATAACCACTTCTGAATGCATGAATAATGAAAGCCCCACCCCCAAGTCACTTTATATAACACATCTCTCTCCTCTAACTAACTACTATGGACTCTTTTGCATTGCTAGAATTGGGCCCACTTGTCATAGCCCAACAATACTCCCCCTCCAAAATTCACCTTGTCCTCAAGGTGAGGGAAGAGTACAGGAAATGTGAGATACATTCCTCCTGGGTCCCATTGTTTGAAGCACCTTGACCAAATTGGCAGCTTTAATTTTTCATCCCCTAATTTGGCAAGACCTTCCCCTTCGTTTTCTGCTAAGGCCATAGTGTTAGCTTTAAAACTTGTATTGGCAACCCCAACGTGACATCCCTCCATTTCACCTTTCTTCATAGCTTGAGGCTTTGTCAATCCAACCATGCTGATTACAGGATGAGTGAAACAGGCAGCTGGTATGATTAAATGGTTCATCACTTGATCTCTTCCAATGACTTGTTCAACCACTGATGATCCTTGTGCACTGGTAGCATGTGCAAGCATCATTTTGCCATTGGTATCACCAAAACAATATAAATGAGGCATCAGATTTAGATTCCTATTTGCATCAATTACTAGCATGAGCTTATCCATAGGAACAAAACCACGCTGTGTTCCAACATCAATATCCTCCAATCCGAGACCTTGTGTGAATGGAGCCCTTCTACTTGCTATCAGTGCAGCATCCCCCATATCAAGGACGCTCAACCAAAGAGTTTCGTTGTTCTCCATGCATTTACTTTCGCAAAGCTGCCCTTTTCCTTTAAGCTCCAGCGTGCAGATTCCCACTACCATGGCATGGATGTGGTGCCTATGGCAGACCTGGTTTGTTGAAGAAGGTGCCTCACATTCAAAGTATAAATCTCTTCGACCTTTGTCAATAAGCTCCTCTGGCAGCAACCCTCTGAAGCGTGCTCCACTATTAGCGTTAGGGCTGCTATTTCTCTCTCTCTCTTATGGAATGCAGCTACAGACCTTTGTGTGTGAAGGGTTTCAATCACACCAAGCCCATTTGATGTGCTAATATTATTTAGGACCCCATTTGCTGTGCTAATATTGTTTGGGCCTAAGTTGGTTGGCCCATTACGGGTTTCCTGAATGTTGGGCCTGTTTATAATCTTTTCCTCTTGGTTTGTCACATTAGTCTTTGAAGGCTGCCCAATTGAAGATCCATTATTTCCCTTTCCTCCTAGCCCAACTGTTTCACCTAAGCCCATTTTCCTTATCACTTTGTGTGCTGAATAATTAACTAGAGAGGGCCTCAAATGGGTACTGAGATCACACCTTTCCAGCCCCACATCATGTTCCTCCATCTTTTGCATCGATCTCGTCTCCTTCCCCAAATCCACCACTGCATGCAAGTGCATCTCTGCCTCAACGTCTTCGTCTTCTTCATCTCCTCCTTCTATTTTTTTTTCTTTTGCTTCTACTTGTGCGATTTCTTCTGCATGTTCTTCCTCTGTTGCTTCTGCATCTTCATCTCCTTCTGCAATTTCTTCGTTTTCAGCTTTGGCATCATCTTTTTTCTTCGCTTTTGTTGCTTCTTCTACAATTTTCTCATCTTCTTGCCTTTCTTCTTCGATTTTTGTGAAGCTTTGTGTCTTCAACTTCTCGTATTCCAGCCTCTGTGTTTTCATCCACTCAATTGTTTCCCCTAATATCTTCACCATTTTTTCTAGACATTCCCTACGCTCACTGATTCCTACCATTTTTTTTTTTCTAGATCTGGTCCAGAAACACTCCCTAGATCGGAAATGCTCTGATACCAAATTGATGGAACCAGAAAAATAACACTAAAATTATAGAGATAATGGAGGCCATGCCTCTTTTACATACACTAATAATGCAGAATATAAACCAGAAAAGCCTCAACTTCCCCTCAAACCAAATACCTAGGCTCAAGAGTTCCCTAGAGGTTTCCCATTTTCCCAATAACCACTTCTGAATGCATGAATAATGAAAACCCCACCCCCAAATCACTTTATATAACACATCTCTCTCCTCTAACTAACTACTATGGACTCTTTTGCATTGCTAGACTTGGGCCCACTTGTCATAGCCCAACAAAGGCCGATGCATGTAAGGTGGAAAAACAAAATTTTTCATGCGGAAACATACATGCACATAGAGATCCATGCTTCAGGACAACATGATGTTACCTTGTTTTTGGCCTAATCAGTCAGGGAGATCAATTGTCAGGTCTGAAGGGTTCAAACCCTCTAATGTTGATCTACACCACCGTTCCTCAATGATGCAAGAACACCTTCTTGCAAGCCACCAGATGATCACCACAGTGAGGCTTGCTATGCGCTCAATTGGTGAAGGTGGAGGCTAGGTATAGTGTTTAGAAAAGCGAAGTGAACTACACTACAGAATGGCGTATGAGATGAAGGAGAGTAGGCTAGGTTTTTTTCGAAAACCCTAAGGAAGAACTAACTCCCTTTGTGCGCACCATTAGGTTAATTAGTAGGATAGAATGATAAGATTTTCTTACTTGAAAATCTCACCAAATATGCGCATGGTTGGAAGGAATCAAGGATCTGTTTGCAATTCAAAATTGCTAACCACCTCTCATTTGAATCCTTATAAGATTAGGTCATTATCCTTTCAAGATTCTGACCTAATTGTCATCACATGACCAACCATTTCATGCGCCCCAATCAGTCCTATTTTGAGTCCAGATACATTGAGTAGTTGCATTCAAATTTGAATCAACTAACTCACTGATTCTCTTAACCAACAAATCAGAATTGTAGTACATTTAGATGACAGAATGACACTCACTTTGGATCCAAATTTGCGCACCACTTCATCATTGGATAAGATCAAATATCTTTTCTTGATGCAGGGAATATTCCAACAAGATCTTATCTTATCCTTTTGTTATGAAAAAAGTTTTCATAGACAATTCAAATTCGAATTCAAACACTATTCAAATTCAAATTTCAAATTCAAAATTCGAATTTCATAATTCAAATTTCAAAATTCAAAATTCAAAATTCAAATTTCAAAATTTAAAATTCAAAATTCAAAATTTAAAATTCAAATGTTTGATAATTAATTTAACTAATTAAATTAATTAGTAATGTCTTGGACTATCCAAGCCCATTACAATGCTCCATGCGCCCTCCACCCTTTAGGTGGGCTTCCAAACAGCTTCTTGGGCTAACAACCATTATTAGGCCCAATACCTTTAAAGCTAGGTCATCATGACTATAAGGTGTTAGTGTGTGACCCTTTAGGTCCAACTTAGCCTCTGACATAACTTGGCTTGGGCCCAACAAGCCCACAGCCCAATTAATGACAACACAGAGCACTATCAATGCTTTGTTGCCCCAGAGCTAGTTAGATTAATGACTTGATCATCCTATTGCACATATTTGGTTGCCGTATGTATTTCCCTTCGTCACGGTTATCTTCCCATTAACCTAGGGTAAAGAAATGTATCAACCCCTGCGGTTTAGGGTAAGCTTTATTCGAAATAGGGAATCTTCAATTTAATGACTATAAAGGCAGATCTTCTTATGGTCTCTTTTACTATGCATAGATTCCCGAGTCCTTGTAAATGTCATCTCGATTTCTCCGGTTTACAGATAACCTAATCTCTCACAGAGATTTGACGAATTCCTTCAGATTATTACCTTAGCCCTGTGCTCTTTCAAGACACGCCCAACAGTATACCTATGAGTCTCCATGTTTCAGGCAGACGAGGCATACAATCAAAGCATGCCTTCTAGAACACAGTCTAGGTAATAACTTCTGGTCTAAGGAAAGACATACCCAAATATAAAGAGATTACTCTAATGACACTATCTGTGAGATTTCCTCATAGAGTCTCTTTTTGGGTCGGTTCAGTGCGAGCTATACTCTTATAGGTCCACCCACAACTTTAGCTAAGACATCTCCATATCTGTAGCTCATGAGGTCTTTACCTTGTATCCATATACAAGTAGATAAGTTGTACTAGTCTTACCCGAGATCACTGATCCCCAATCTCAGTGTCTCTAGACTAGGAACATATAATTAGGAATAGACATGCGATATCCTTGAATCCTCATGATCGTGATCTCATCACTGATAATCAAGAGATACCTGTTTTATTCCAAGGGGTTTATCCAGTTCGTTCATATAATATTAAAAATAATATCGAGACATAATATGAAACTGGATAAATAGTGCTTTTATTTATTTGCGACAAACAAAGTTCTACATCTAGTGTCCTTTATTTAATCAAAAGATTGTCTCTAGGACACCCATATACTAACACACCCTGGATGGGAAAGTGCTTCACCTGTGGTCTTAGGAATAGAAATAGAAGAAAGACTAGAAACAAAGGTGAAATGAGGTGAAGAAAGACGGTCATAGCTCAAAAAGTTATAAAGAGGATAAGGGTTACGAGTAGTACGTGTACCTTTTCTTTGAGCAATTGGAAGAGCCTCTGGTGAAGGATCCGGAGGGGAAGAATCAACAGCAGTGGGCGATGAGTCAGCAAGAGTCGAGTCGACAGGAGGTACAGTTTTGCGACGCTGATAGGTTAGAAGTGGACGGTCCTCAGGTATAGAAGCAATATGTTACTCATCTGGAATAGAAGCACCTGCAGCTGGTAAAGACAAGTCAAGAAAAGGGACAGGAAGAACATGATCAACCTATGACAACTGAGATGGGATTATATTAAAGGGTTGTTGATTAAGAAAAGTGACATCAGCGGAAACTAAGTAACGCTTTAGATCAGGAGAATAATAACGATAACCCTTTTGAAGACGAGAATAATCAAGAAAAATACATTTAAAGGCTTTAGATGTTAACTTGTCCTTACCAGGGGTGGGATCATGAACAAAACAGGTACAACCAAAGACATGTGGGGATAGAGGATAGAGAGGAACATCTGGAAGCAATTAGTTACGAGGAATGTCATTATTAAGCACAGATGAAGGCATACGGTTGATGAGAAAACAAGAGGTAAGGACTGCATCGGCCCAAAAGTGAAGAGGAACATACATGCATGTGAATAAGAAGAGTCCGTGCAGCCTCAACGAGATGTCTATTCTTACGTTCAGCTACTCCATTTTTTGTGGAATGTAAGGACAAGTAGTTTGGTGTAAATTACCCTGCTTGGCTAAGAAATTAGTAAAGTCCACAGAAACATATTCCTTAGTATTATCACTACGTAAAATACGAATAGATGCACCAAATTGAGTATGAATTTCAGTAGAAATTTTTTGATAAATAGAAAATAATTCAAAACTGTTTTTCATTAAATAGATCCAAGTATAACGTGAATAATCATCAATAGAGATAACAAAATACCGAAAACCTAAAACAGACAAACTACGACTAGGACCCCAAATATCTGAATGAATAACTGAAAAAGGAGCATCAGCTCATTTATTGACTCGATTAGCAAAGGAAGAGCGTATGTGCTTTCCTTGCTGACATGACTGACAATCAAAATTCTGAAGACCGGATAACAGAGGAACCATCTTCTGTAATTTTGAAAGACTAGGATGCCCGAGGCGACTGTGGATGAGTTGTGGAGATTCTGTGAGAGAACAAACAACTGAAGGAATCGGCACAACCAGGTAGAAAAGACCCCGTGACTCACGACCCACTCTAATCGTCTTCCCCGTACTCGGGTCCTGCACAGAAACATAATAGTTTGAGAAGGTGAAAATACAGTTAAGAGAATTGATCAATTTACTAACAGATATTAAATTATAAGGGATGTTAGGAATGTAATAGACAGATGTCAAGGTCAATGAGGAGGTTGGACAGATTTGTCCAATCCCATGAACAGGGGCCTTAGTTCCATCAGCAAGAGTAAAAGAGGGTAAATTATCAGAATATGTAAGAGATGTAAAGAGTTCCTTATTGTCACAGAGGTGATCAGTAGCACCTGAGTCAAATATCCAAGGACCAAGTGATGTAGAATGAGAAACACAAGCAACAGGATTGCCAGTTTCTGAAGCAGAGGCCTGAGACTGAGGAGAGGCCTTCCTGAGAAGGGTCTGGAGTGTTGCATAGTCTTCAGAGGAGAGAGAGACTGCACCATTTGAAGCAGTATCCGATTGAGCTATATTAGCAGCATAAGAAGGTCGCAGGTGAGGATACTTTGTGTAGCAACATTCCTCATAATGACCAAGTTGCTGACAATAGTGACAACGAGGACGCTGACCACGTCCTCCTGGGCCACGTCCTCCCTGGCCTCTACCACGACCACGTCCACCTCCAATGTTCCCGCGAAAGTGAGTACAGGAAACTAGAGCCGTAGATTCAACAGCAGAAGACGATGCAGCAGCAGATTTCTTATTAAGATTCAGAAGACGCTGATACGTCATTGATAGATCAGGATCCCCACTAGTCAAGATAGTATCCCGGACATTATCATATTCTTCGGGGAGGTCAGACAGTGTGGCAACCATAAAGAGACGTTCCAACTATTTACGATATGCAGTAGCATCTGTAGGGTAAGGCAACCTATCCAAATATGCTTGCATCAACGATCGACTTTTGCCAACATATGTCTCCATCTGAATGTCAGATGATTTGCTCATTTCCATAAACTGAGAGATGATGAAATAGAGTTGCTGAACATCATTAGTGTAGAGGTTTTTAACTTCCTCCCACACTTCAGTACAAGTTTGAAAAGAGTAGAAGATGTCCAAGACGACTGGATCAATAGACTGCCAAAGGATACTCAAAAGTTGGTTGTCAATCTTTTCCCAATCAGACTTTTTTGCCTTAGGAACATCAGTAGACTTAGTCGTGAGATGGTTTCCATGTCCCTGTCCAAAGAATCAAACTCGAACAGAGGTAGCCCAGTTCTTGTAATTAACCGAACCCTTCAACTTTGAAGAGGTAATGGACCCAACATTGGTGGAGATGAGATTGGGAGAACTTTTGACAGGAGGAGGTGGAGAATTAACCTCCGAATGAATAGTGGAAGATGCTGCCATTATATTAAATCACAAAGATATAAACCGAGTAAATAGGAACAAACCTGATCTCCGATCAAGAAGAGGCGCGCACAAAAAGTGAAACCTACAGAGAACCAACCACAGATCCGGAAAGAGAAGGAGGAGGCGATCTTCTCTGTCCAAGACCGACCGAAAAAGGTGCCGGAACAATGCACATGCGCCGGCAAAAGGTGGCGCGTGATGCCCACGCGCAGAGGAGTTGGGCGGCGCATGAGAGCTCCGATGGTGGCTGAGCTTCCACAGACTTGGTCGTCGGGAGGAGAGGGTTCTGATCGATTATGGTCCGGGCTGAAAAATCGCCGGAAAACTTCTCCGGCGGCCTGAATAGTGGCGTACGGTGGTTCTGGTAACCGTCGGAGGTGCTGACGCGTTTGGAAATTGCTCAGAAGGGACTGACAGCCCTTGATGGCTTGCCGGAAGTGCGCACGACAAAGAAAAGATGACTCCTAAGGAGTGGCTTAGGTTTTGAAGCGAAAATAAGGTTTTAGGCGGAAGCGAGGGTCCCCAGAACAAAATAGCTTTGGTACCAACTTGAATATAAAATAATATGTTGTGTATTGATCTAATTCAGAGAGTTACAATATATAGAGACCCTAATGGGCTTAAGTGAAAGGCCCACACCTAATACAATCAGAATATTTACGGATATGAAGTAATCTAATCATATCTAATCATATTCTAACAGACACAAATCTAAGACAGATTAACTGGTCTTATCATTCAATTTTAACCAACAAGGAGAAGGGGTAATCATTGTATCTAGCTATCTGCTGCTATCTGAGAAGCATTCTGGCACTCTAGAGGCTAATGTAACTTTCCTGGGAAAAGTAGTTTTGTCAGCTTCACGTGCCCAAAATGATAATTTTTTGGAGGAGGCTTAAATTTGTTTATGTAAACTTTCTCATTTTTATAAATAGGACTAATGCTCTCAATTTGCCAAAATTATCATATTTTTATGTGGCTCCTGCCTAATCTAGATGAATTAAATAGGTGTCAATGTCAGATTATTTTTCTTATTCTCTATGATATTCTGATACAATATATGTTGTACGTCTGTTAGTAAAAGAATATGTATGGCTTTTTGACCACTATAGCCTTTTTTTAATAATTAATTACCAAATTAACCCTATTTATAAACTATTTCAAAAATTTAACCTTCGGGAATAATTTAAAACTATAGGAGCAAGAGCACAGAGCAGCAGTCAGATTTTAAAACAACAGGAGCAATTTACTCTGACTGAGAGCAACCCTTTTCGACTATACGCAAGCGTACGTGTCAAGCAATATAGGGTGTTTTAGTCCCAGATTTATCGTCCTCAGGGAGCAATTGTGAAGTAAGAAACGTTCAAGGAAACTTGTAAAAATAAAATACAGAAAAGCAACTATTCTCGACCAAGCCTCACGCAGAGCAATCTCTAGTCAGCTAGTTAAACAATGTTAACTGTTCTGAACCCAGATGAGAGCAGTGATAACTTAGTATGATCATCGAATGTAAAAGCATCAATTTGAAGTAGTTCAAGAGTAATCAGTGAGTTGAGGGTAAAATCAGTAATGTAATTACTAGTAAAATGTTGTGGAAAGAGTTGCAACAAAATATTGAAGTGGGGTTGATTTTTAAGAAAGTTAAGTAGGTATTCACGGGCTCCATATTTTCATCCCTTTGGTTAACCCTGCTTGGTAGCATATTTTATGGATGGAATCTGCTCCTTCCTTTACTTTGCCTTGGGGTAAGAAGAGAGCAAGGCCTTGCTCCCAACTTACTCCAGAGGTCTAGAGTTACACACAGGGAAACCATGCTGCCTTCTCAAAAGAGCATGGATTCACATGGCAGTGCTCCTCATTCCGGGTGTTTCTCCCTCCTTTCTTCAGGCTAAACTACCCCAAGATCTTAAGACTGCTCCACACGCCCCTGTCAGTGTTTCATCGACCGAGTGGTCCCGGGATGAGGTTGCAGCCCAAGGGGTTTCACAGAATCAATAAATTTAACCAAAGAGCAACTCAGATTTCATTCATAAAATATGTGTTCCTTACAAAGTTATCCTAAGACAAAAGGGATTACTTCTATGGAACCCTTACCTACTTAAAGAAAGTTAGCTCCTAGTGAGCATTTTTCTAAAAAAAACAAAAGGAATAATAAAAACAATCCTAGAATGTCTCCTCCAATGTTTGCTATGTTCCTTTTATAGGCCCCTTCATTTAATCCTCACTGTTCCCTTCATCAAGGGCTATGATTTCTCTAAATCCTCTCCAATGGTAGCTCTGCTCCTTGCCAACTCAGCTCTTCATAGGAATATTCTCCAATCGCAGCCTTGCTCCTTGCCAACGCAGCACTTGATGGTGGTGGTCCCCCTTGCTTTTGGTTTCTCTTTGTGCGCAAGAATTCTGGGATCAGGGGACATGCCCACTATTTCTGCTATAGCTGATGTGGCGGCTCCTAATTGCTTCCTTTTCTTGCTTCTGTACTGTAGCAGGGAGACACCTCCACCTTCTCTGCTGATGCTGACGTGGAGGCTGCTGATTGCTTCCTTTTCTTGCTTCTGTACTGTAGCTGCTGATGCTGACTTCCTTCCTTTTCTTGCTTCTGTACTGTAGCAGGCTTTTATGCTCCCTTTATTTGCGCAGCACCTCTCTTTCTTCCTAAATGTGCAGCTCCTCTTGTTAGGTCTTAGGTTTCCTGATCAAAACAAATTAACCCAATAATCATATGTGAAAAAGATAATGTTAATTTGCTCCAAGCCTACTCTAATTCCTATTTCACGTATTGCTCTGGTCTGCTTCTTAAAACAATTGCTCCTCGTGGAAGATGGAGGTTAAGGAGAGTAATTCAGAATTAAAACTTGGGCTTGATGGAACCATATGTGCTTAATGGACCTCAACTTTTGAGGACCATCAAACACCCCAAAACTAAACATTACTCGTCCCGAGTAATCCTTTATTACTTTCACTCTTCTTGTGCTAGATTAATGCTCCTTGAGATTTGTCGATGGAGGGTTACAGAACTTCTTCCATTGCTTCATTGGAGCATCCATCTGACTTGTGAGATTTCACCAGTCTTAGCGTGTGTGTGTGTTTTCTTTCACTCTTCAGTTAGTTTTCTCACTATGTTGCTGTAGGAATGAACTTTTAACTTCTAGCTTAATTGCTCCCTTCTTTATTTTTTCCTTAGGTCTTTTTTTTACTGGAAGTCAAATACCCTTGTTTTTGCATAGGGCTGACCTTCAACAGTATGCTCTTTGAGCGGCTCTTGCTCCTAACCTTGATGATTAGAGCCCTTTGGGCACATTTCTTTGGAGCAGAGGAGCTGACCTATTTTTATTTTTATATATTTTTATTTAAACAAAGGTGGAGCAGCTCGAAGTTCCTTCCTTTAGCAACTTCATGAATTTGCTGACTGCAGGAGCGTCCGATGTGTAGTGTTCGTGAGCTTGGTGTTGCTCCAAATCAGATTAATGCTCTATGTTACTTTGTCTGACACTGTAAACTCTCCACAGTATCTCGAGGAGCAAAAATCTGAACAGAAGAATTGATGGGTAAATCAGGACGCTCAAGACAGTAAATTAGACAAGAATTAAAAAAAAAGTTTTGAAAACAAGTAAATCAGGGTGGCGAATCCCTGGTACACCGCAGAGGTTACTTTCCAAGAGCAAATTAGACACAATTCACCCAAAATATACAGGCATTCGTTCCAAAAAAATTTAATCAAGTTAAATGAGTAGAGAACGAATAAACCTGGGGTCACCGGAGTGACCCTTATTGCTCCTTGATTTCTTCACTTGCTCCACTGTAGGGAGCGGACATCACTGCTTCTGGTGGTAAGATATTTGGGAATGGTGGGTATGGAGTCTGCCCTTTGAATTTTTCTCCCCAGTTACTAGCAAAGACTTGATCACGAGCTCTGCAGTATAGTCTGAGTTGAATATCCTCTTCTCTATTTTTCATCATTTCATCCCTCAGGAGCCTGATCTCCTCTTTCCAGTCATTCCTTTCTTCTTCATGTGCCTGTTCCTTCTCTTCCACCTTCTTCCTCAGTGATTCCACTGTCTCCACCAGGTCCTTAACTGTATTCAGCAAGTTTGAAGATCCTTCCCCTTCTTCGATCTTCTTTTTCACAGGTTGAGGCTCAGCACTCTTTAACTGGTCGAGTTCCTTCTGCAGGGCGTTTTTTTCTTTTTCAATCAGGAGGGTGGCTTCTTTAAAAGCTTGTAGCTCCTTTCCGATTGTTTCCTCTAAGGCTTGCACCTGGACAGCCAGGAGATCTGCGCCTAGCCCAAACAGAGTGTGACAAGTAATGTCACTTGGGTCAACCAGAAACTGCCTATTTTCTTTACTTGTGGAGGCTCTCTTGAAGGGGAGTTTCTCCCTCCTTTGAGCTCTCCCAAGCTCTTCCTTCACGTTGCCTGAGACTTCGTTCTCTTCTTCTTCCTCCTTTTCCTCTTTTTCTTCCTCTCCTTCACTCTCCATTCCTTCATTTTCCCTGATTCTTTTTAACGTGGACTGGTCAATGTTCGCCCCTTCTGGGATGGTTTCCTCCTGAATTGGAGTAGTGGCTTTCAGACCAGTCCTCTGGCACATTTCTGTGACCAGACAGGGAAAGAAGAAGGGAGAGTTCCGTGGTGCATTGGACACCAACTGCTTGTATACTATTTTCCCAACGTCGAACTTCTTTTTGGTCAAGATGCAGAAGACTAACACTGCTCTCTCCCAATTCACTCTAGAATCATTACTCACCGGCATCAGACGTGAGTTGATGAAGTGCATCCATACCTTGGCCTCAAACTTGAGGTGTTTCCTCAGGATGGATTCTCTGGTTCCCCAGGTTGCTTCCTCTGTGCCTATCTCGCGGAGCACTTCACCGGTCATGGCCTCATCGCCTCGGCCTGCACAGTATTTTTCGAACGCGTCTTGTTCGGTGGGAACTGAAACCGTGTTGTAGGCTTCATTGATCTCCTCAGGGGAGAAGTCCACCTTTACTCCTTTGATGTGGAGCTTTGGAAGATCTTCTCTCTTCACCCCCTCCAAGAATGCGGTTACGAACTCAGTACGAGCTCTTGAAGGGGGTTCCACAAACAGCTCCCAGTCAAGCGTTGTTATATCTTCTGTCATCCACCGTTCTAGTTCTCCATGTTTGGAGTTGAAGACGATGCCTCTTTCAGGTATGATTGTCCGGTCTACTGTGGTGTTGCCCGCCTTTAACTTCTTCCCTGTTCGGGTTCTCTTATTTGAAGCGGAAGCAACGGGGATGATGGCTTTTTGGCGTGTCATAGTGTAAGCTCTGAGTTAGGGGAATGTGGTGAGGAGTAAAAGATTTTTGCTTTCTGAAAGTCGAAGGAGTTGTAAGGATGAAGAAGGTGGGTTGATGTTCGTTTATAAAGGAAAGATAGAAGGGGATGTGAGTTACGGTGAGTGGTGGACAGGGGAGGGGGAGCGTGGGTCTTTAATGCGTGTGGGAAAAGCAACTGTCTTCTGCTCTGACGGTTCCCTTCTTTTTTTTGAAAACTGCCACCTCTGTTTGATTGGTGTGACAGCTATGACTAAGAGCTACTGTCCAGTCGATTGCTTCAGCCGCTCAATCTTCCTTCTTCTGTGTAATCTGCGGCACATTGCAGGCCCTTAGATGAAAAGGTGCAAGTGGGAATAACCTACTCTAGAGTTTAAGCTCTGAAGAGCTAAGTTCTAGGTATTGGTTGCTCCTGGTTTTTGGGATCAGGTTGCTCAGGAGCAACCCCAAAACTAGCTTCCTGCAATGGTTAGCAAAAGATTTTCTTATTTTTAAACTAAACATAAAAAGAAAATCTGGGTTGTCTCCCAGTAGCGCTTCGTTTATAGTCCTAGCTCGACTTGATGCTCCCTTGTTCAAACTTTGGCTGGGTCATCGAGATGAGAAGTCTGTTCATCATGCTCATTGATCCCCCTGTTGTACTTTTTGAGTCTGTGTCCATTCACTCTGAACGTTGCTCCGGAGGTCTCATTAGCAATAGTGAATGCTCCATTGGGGAATGCTTCCGTAATTTCGTAAGGTCCTTCCCATCTTGATTTCAGCTTCCCAGGGAACAACTTCAGTTTAGATCGATACAGCAACACCTTGTCTCCCACTTCTAGCTCCTTGTCGATCAGCTTCTTATCGTGCCACTTTTTCATTTGCTCCTTGTAGAGGTTGGCATTTTCATATGCCTTGCTCCGAAATTCCTCCAGTTCATTTAGTTGGAGCAACCTCTTTTCCCCAGCCAACTCGACATCCATGTTTAACAAAGTAATTGCCCAAAATGCCTTGTGTTGGAGTTCCAGAGGTAAATGGCAAGCTTTTCCAAACACTAGTTTGTAGGGAGAGCACCCAATAGGTGTTCGGTAAGCTGTTCGATATGCCCATAGGGAGTCATCTAGTTTGCTGGACCAATCCTTCCTGTCTGGGTTCACCACCTTCTCCAGGATTCTTTTTATTTCCCTGTTGGACACCTCCACCTGCCCACTGGTCTGTGGGTGGTAGGGGGTGGCAATTTTGTGTTGCACTCCATATTTCTTCAAAAGTGATTGGAATTGTCTATTCACAAAATGGGTACCCCCATCACTGATCATTGCTCTGGGAGTTCCAAATCGGGTGAAAATGTTTTTCTTGATGAACTTTAGCACAATCCTGGCATCATTGGTGGGGGTGGCTATGGCTTCTACCCATTTCGACACATAGTCGACTGCAACAAGTATATATTTATTCCCAAAAGAAAGTGGGAAGGGTCCCATGAAATCTATGCCCCACACATCAAACAACTCAATCTCCATTATTGGGACAAGGGGCATTTCATGCTTTCTTGTGATGTTCCCTGCTCTACATCTGTCACATTTTCTTACAAAGATATTAGCATCTTTAAACAGGGAAGGCCAGTACATACCTGACTGTAGTACTTTAGCTGCTGTCCTTGCTCCGGCAAAATGTCCCCCATAAGGGAAACTGTGGCATTGCTCCAGTATTTTCTGTTGCTCTTCTTCAGGAATACATCTTCGCAGTAGTTGGTCGGAACACCTCTTATAAAGTAAAGGGTCATCCCAAAAATATTGCTTGGCTTCATGATGGAACCTCCTTCTTCCTTGGTAACTTAAATGATACGGCTCTACACCAGCAGCCAAGTAATTTGCAATATCTGCAAACCAAGGAGCA
>JAVKPL010011995.1:0-54589 GCA_032173675.1 Gastrolobium villosum | reverse complement strand
TCCTGAAAACGGACAGAATGCTCAAGCAACTTGAGAGTTCTGTTCCGTGGGGCTATTCACCTCCGAATCGCGTATAATTTATATGTATGCGACGCCCCGGATGTCTAGTTTTTCAGAAGCTTGGAATATTTTTTATCGCATCTGAATTCGATTTTATACGGATTTTATAAGGCAGCAAGGTTTTCTGAAAAGTATAGAAAATTCAGCAAAGTGATTTTATAATTAAAATTTCCTATGATTGATATTGATTTCATTCCGTTAATAGGTTTTATAAGAATCAATTCTGGATCTTTTATTGCTTCTAATTAATTAATATTTGATAAAGTTTTCAAAAGAATGGTTCCATACCGCTGTAACTCTAATACGATTCTAGCGAGCAACCCTCTTGGATGCATACGAGAGTGGGTGTTACACTAATTGGTATCAGAGCAGTTCGGTTCAAGGTGTTTGTATGTAATTGTTGCATTGGTTGTTGTTTGTATATGTTTGTTTCATCATTGCTGTTGAATTTAACTGTTAAATTGTTTGTTGGTTGCTGACTGCTTGGATTAAATTTCTGGATTGTCTGATTCATGATTGGCACGTGCTGAATAAATTGTGAAAGTAGTTTGATTGAAATATTAGAATTATTTTGAGACATACTGAAGGCATTTGGTGGAATTAAAGTAGTTTGAAATATAGTACTTGAGCAGTTTAAGTCGTGAGAATCTTATAAGTTACTGCTTAAGATGTAGGCTGTATTACAGGAATTTGACTTACTGAGATTTGTTGCGTAGTGGTTGATTTCTGCTGTGATAAGTCTATAAGATTGAGAAATTGAGTTGACCTGGATTGCACTGTTTTACTGATGTGGTTGTTGAATGTTGTTTAGGTGTGAAATACTAGGCATTGTTGTAGTATATGCCCTGCCCTCTTGGGATGTCCATTTCACTGCATTGAATTGTTTGGATTGAGTAGTTTGATAATACTGTGCTGCAGTGAATTGAGTTTGTTTTGTTATAAGTGATTGTTTGTGATTCTGTCCTGAAGTGGGAACCGTGCCTCAATTTTGAGACTACTGTCGTGTATGTCATGCAGTGAGTAGGATCCGCTCGTTGCTTGGCATGACGAAAGTAGAATTTGTAATTATGAGACACGAAAACCTCCTCAAGAGAGAAGTCTGATGTGTAATAGACTGTAATTAATTAATGCCTGAATAAAGAATAAATAATAAAGTATGGAAATTGACGATTCCCAGTGTGTGATGAGGTGATGCTCCAGTTGTTCTGAGAATGGGTCTGGCCAACACATTCTTCGGTAACATGGGGGTATCAAACCGTCAAACACCGAGAATCGACTAGGAAAAAGTTCTGTTAGGTGTCTATGTTTGATAACTAGTAGGGATTGAATCTAGGGAATGACTTGAATAACTAGAATAAGTAAACTAAAATCTGTGGAACCATATAAGTGGACGTAGTAATGAATCACTGATTAAGTTGTGTATAAGTAACCTCTGTTTGGTAAATTAAATACGTGAAAACTTTGTGTTGGCATCTAACGAGGAGTCTTCTGTTAATAGGTTAAAAATCATGAAAAGACATTATTAGCTTTGGGTACCAATTTGTCAAGTGTAACGGTTATAAAGGAGTATTTGAAATCTGGAAGTAAAGTGTGGCTTTGTATTAGAATCATGAAAGCCCAGTCTGTTTGATGGGTTGTGATTGGTAGCTGTTCAATTTTAGTATATGTGATAATTCGGAAGTTCATGGATCCTCTGATCTGCGAAGTCAATTACATCCGAGGTACCTAGGACGGCGGGAAGCTCAAGGAACTTTTCTCTTATGGGTGTACTTGGCAAACAGTATCAGAGGTACCATCTTACGTGATATGTACAAAAGACATGTTAGAATTTAATTAGGGGTGTCTTCTAAATCCTAAGCACTAGACAAAAGCAGTACTCATTAATGAAATTCCGTTTCCTCAAGATATTAGTAAATAATGTGCTGCTAACTAAATTGATGCTGTTAAAATTCCTATACCTCAATAGTGATGGACTAAGATCGCTAGAAAGTAAAAACAATTGCTGAGTTTTGGTTGTGATGAGCCTCGGTAAATTTTGCAAAGACCCTCCTACATTATAATATTGGAATCTGAGGGGTCCGGGTATATTTACTTAATTTTCTGTAGATTAGTAAATTATGAAAGTCTGTTCATGATGTTTGTGAAGTGTTTATTAAATTGAAACTTCCTTATAGGTGTGGATTAAATAGGAGGTAGGCGAAAATATAAGCTGTAAAGTGCATGGATAAAATGGGTATAGTGAAGCTAACAATTAGTTCTGTCTGTGCAAGTAGTAGGCAGCTAGATTCGATCGTTTAGAAATTTGTCTAAGTAGGGATGGTAATATTTTTTTTGTGTTTGTAGCAATTGGGAAATAATCTGATGAACCAACTACTGACCCTCAACTTAGAATACATAAAATCTAAAGGTCACCTTGTAGGTAATTACGTGTACTTTTAGAAGAGTAAATATAGCAGGTGGGCAAATAAGAGAAAAGGCGTGTTATTGAAGTGGACTCACGTAATGTAAATTGAAAGATAATCAACGGTATGCTGGCATAGGACCAGGTTCACGTTTTGTTTGAGCACTAGAATAAAATTTCCTTAAGCCTTAAAAGGAGAGCATGAAAGTAGAAGACACAAGTGGATGGTGATTGCCGGTCAACTATCAAATATAGAATTTATCCAGTAAGAATTACCGTACCTCTAGATGTGTTTAGTTGCTAACTAAGTAAGTAATAAAGACTTGAGCCTTATTCTGATTTTTGGATAACTAGAGTCCATGGGTCGATTTTACCTCATCTTTATTGTAGTATGGTCTTTTGACCTATGGGTAAGAGGAAAATAGAAATTGTCTGTTGTAATTAAGCTTTGGAAAAATTTTATTCTCTAACGTACAAATAAAGTTTTGTTATATATGTTGTCTTATGACTATGTATTGTGCAATTGGTTTGTAATATTTGGAATTAATTGATGACTTTGATAGATGCCTAGCAAAAAGGGATGTTAGGTCTGGCATGATTATAAGTGTGTGTAGTATCCGACTTAAGTAGTTTCAGAATGGTAGAACGAAGTTTGGGGACAAACTTCAAATTTGGTGGGGAGAGTGTAACATCCCGCATGATTAGGAAATTACATAACTTGCATTTAGGGGTAAAGCATGCTAGAAATTCGAAAGCGTATGAAGTGGTTGTCTTGTCTTTGAAATACATAGTTTTCCATAGAATTGGATGGGTCTAACTTAGGGAATAAATAGAATTACGACTAAAGGAAATATTTATTTTAGGCATTTAATTGAAGAGTATAGACATGCTTGATTGTATCATATATGACATAAGATAGTGTTTAAAAGACTTGGGGAATCTATTAACTTAGTGGGTTGGTGCATGAGTACTTAGGACCTTTGGATTTTAATAAGTTGTGGTCACACCTTGTCTTGACCCACGGCCCTAGAGCATTGGAGAGCCTTATCCAACCCTTGCTTACCTTAGGCTTATTTTAGAAACCCCAAAATCTGCACTTTTTGGCAGGGAGTTTCGGTTGGCAAGCAAATGAGTCACCCCTTTACTTCTTTGTTTCTTGCGCAGCCTTGGGCAGTGTACAAGCTAATGGCTTGTGCCTTAAGTCAACCTTAAATCACACCACCTTCTCACCTCTTTCCTTGTGCGCATAATGGAAAGCATTAGTATCAAATCTGACTTGCTTTTGCTGCAACTTAACCCCTCCTAGGCTGCACATTTCAGCCTGCGCACAGCCCTCCTTTTTCTGCATTGTGCGCCCCTTTTCCCCCTCTCCTTGGCTTGAATGCTTCTAGCTCCTCATGACACTACATGCTGCCACCTGCTGTCCCTTTCTACCTCCCTAGGTGCGCTAAGTTCAAGAGAGAAACTTGCAATGACTTGTATTAGTAGCCAGCCTTGTCATCCCTTGTGTTGTCACCCTCCTTCACGGTCTCCTATGCGCAGGAGAGGTGCAGATTTCTGACCTTGCTTTTGAGGATTAGTAGCTTTCATCACATGGCAAGCCTTACCTCTTTAGCTTGTCACATGTGCGCATAGGGAGAGTCATATGCTGACTTTTGGTGGCTTTGTGGACTGCATGACAGCCCCTCTCTTGCTCTCCACGCAACCTTTGGAGTGAAGACAACTTTGTGCAGGCTGTCACCTTGCTCTTTGGGAAGCCTCACCACTCCAAATAGGGCAATAGCTATCATACTTTCTTGTCTCTTCTTACTGCACATTCAGATCTGAATTGGGGTCCCTTCCTTATTCATCCTAGGCGCACCCTTTCTGTCATTGAGCAAACTACTCTCACCCATCTCTTCTTGGCCGAATACCACTTGGAGCAGCAACCAGAACTTACCACCTGAACTTGTGCGCATAGGGCAGTGTGAGAAGAGTAAGCTGCTGCATACTCTCACCCATCACCATCAAACCGTCCAGCTTTGTGCACTTGAACAGACCTTGGTTTAAACTCCTTTGCTTTTGCAGCTCACTTAGCACACTTACACACAACCTATGCCACTTGCTTGTCCCTTGTGCTGCGCTGAAATGAGCAGGCTGGTAGCTTATGGCAGCCTTGCCATCATGCAGCTTTGGAGGGAGAGAGGTCAGGTCTGCATGATAGGAAATAGGCAGAAAAATCTGAGATCTCTTGGGAAGGGGAACCTTGTGCATTCACTCTAAACCTACAACCATTGTATGTGGCTACATGTCTTGAAGGAAATCTGCAGAGGTAATTCCATTGGCCAAGACATGATAAGTATTCATCCAAAGCTATCCCTCTCCTCCTCTTGTGCGCATGATCAGAGAGAAATATAGTCCAAGCTTGCTGCCACTTTGGCTCAGATCACTATATCACCCCAATCCTTGCACATGCGTTGGAATCATTATGCAAGACTTATTATTCCACTTCTTGATCAAACTCAGCCCCTATTTATACCCTCTCAAGTCATGAAATCCCACAAGCATCAACCAGAAAAATTGCATATCCATTCTCCTCCTACCTTTCCCACCGGTCTGCCGAATGCAGCTAGCAAGGGGACTGCACATGAGCAATTCCCCACTCCCATTCTCTTGTTCGGCTGATGGCCAACCTCCAGGAGATGAGATGCTTCTCCCATGGTCGTCTGCATATAGAAGGAACCTTTAATGCACCTTATCATCTCTTTACCCCTGCTAGCCGTGAGTGTTGCAAGGAAGAAACAAAACACCTAGACACATTCTTTCTTCTTTTTCCTACTTTGGCAGAACCGTTATCTTGCTTCCATCTTATCCCTTTTTCTTGCTTGGCCGAGGACCTCATTTGGGAGATGAAGGGTGTTGCTGTAGTTTCCTTGTCTCCCCTATCATGTTCGGCTGAGGAGGATTCCATCCCACATGCAGAAGCAACATGAGTTCACAGTCATTCTCCTTCTTTTGTCCAGCCGAAGACAGCCTTTACCTAGGAGCTGGAAATCGGTTCTTGGAGAGTAGTTAAATCTCCTGTATGTGTCTGCGGAGAGAAGAAGAGGTAAGACAATCCTTAGAAACCTTTGCACCATCTCTGTCTCGACATCCTTGGGGATGTAGGAAGAAGTTTACTCCCTTTGTCATGCCTACCCATTTCTGTTCACTTGTGTAGCTGTCATTTTAATGCATGAAAATCTGAAAACTGTTTTACCAGCTTGGAACATGAATCACTATGAATTTCGGAGTTGTCCTTGGATTAAGAAAATAGATTAGGCTTTGCGTGTGCTCTAATAATCAAATCATCATGTCATTAGGCTAATCCCTTATGCTTAAGTGTTGTTGGTGGGGGTTTGCTACAGAAAAGATTATAATCGCTTGTTTGGGGTCTATAGATCGAATCGGTTTATATGATGGACTTTGGGAAATTTTCTGTGTGTTAACAACTAAAGAATTGGACTAAGGAATTTTATCTTGTTTATACTGATAATTTCGTAGACAGCATGTTAAGGCCCTATAACACATTCTTGAACTTGAGATAAAAGGTCTTGTTGATGAATGGACTTGATGCATCTAGTTACTAGCCTTAAACCAAACCTGCATGTGTAGGTTCCCTTGGAAATTTTGTCACTGGTTAACGAATGTTAGGATAAAATCTAGGCAGAAAAATAATAAGCAATTGGAATTACTAAATCTGGTTGGCACCAAACTGTGCATGTACCTTAGCCTATGTAGACAGATTGGATTTTGCCTTTTTAATGACCCCTAAACCGTATAGGAATGTATAGACATGATAAAGTAGTGGCCTCTAGTGGATGGTCATAAAAACCAGGGTACATGTATAAGGGAATTAAGTTACAATGCTTAATCAACAATGGGAGAAAAGAATTAAAGCGATCAAGTAAGGAATTAATTTAGTATATGAAGCTTGGAATCTCAGTTAAAACTTTGACTGCATAAAAAGAACATTTGATGTATAATAAATAATAAAATGCAGTTTTGGTAACTGGTTGATTAGGTGCAAAGACTCCTAACATCAGGGAACTCTATGTGATGTATATGGTGCTTTGAGATAAATTCTGATTGGATATGTATATGTATCTATTTGATTAGGTGCACAAGATCCTAGCTCATTGGAATGATTAATTGATATGTGGCTTGATGATGTTTGACAAAGAATGTTAAAGACACGAGGTAAGTGTCAGGCGATGATGCCTAATGTAACTATTGACTACTGGTATAGAATTGTAACATGATGCTCCATATGCCGTAAAAATATTATGTTCCATTATAATGAAAGGAAACTGCCTAAAATGTGCCTGAGGGCTATATGATTATGAGGTAAAGACGTTATGTGGCAGCATAACGCATATGAAAGGTATATAAGCATGCACCTTACATCATACCGCATTTTTACGCTTTGTGTGTGTGAAAGCATAGCATGACATGCATGTATCAAAATCATATAGGTCTTGTTTTAGAATAGTTATGAACAGGACCATGTGTTTGAGCAAGCATCATATAGGCATCCCCAAGGTACCGGGGTATGGGACACTTGGCATCAGTCCGCATAGGCCCACAGTTGGAATCCACATGGAGCTCAGGTGCCAAGGGTATATTTGATTCCACTGTGAAGTGCGCGCACGACGGTGCTAAAAGCGCAAAGGAAAGGCGTTATATACGCAATATATGAATATGATAAAAAGGAAAGGCGTTATATGCGCTATATATATGAATATGACGAAAAAGAAAAAGGAAAAGGAACAAGGATATGTTGAAGTGACTGTTATGATTTTGTGCCTAGTTAATACTGTTATATTACTGGTTTTGTTGCCACACTACTGGGATTTTTTCTCACCCCTTCGGGGCTGCTATTTTCCAAAATGGCAGGAGGACGTAAAAGCTTTTGAAGAAGTGAAGTTGCTGTTGCTTGCTGATGCATGGATTTTTGCTGTTACTGTTTGATTGTTGGATGACTGTAATGCTTTATATTTCGGTACTCTTGGATGACTGTAGACTTTATCATCTTCTATTTTGTTTTGATTCTTTTATGAGCAGTGACTGTTTTAGAAATGTTTTGTGAAAAGGGTTTTTGAACGTTTCTTTAAGTATCGAATTTTAACAGTTTTACAGGTACCTTACGGGTCATGTTTCAAAAGGCAAACGAACTCCGATTTTCTATTATTTTATATGCACGCGAAGCCCCGAGAATTTACTTTCAAACTGTGCAGGTTTTATTTTTATCCGAAACCTGTGCGAATTTTAATAAGCTTTGCTTTACAACTGGTCTTCCTGAAAACGGACAGAATGCTCAAGCAACTTGAGAGTTCTGTTCCGTGGGGCTATTCACCTCCGAATCGCGTATAATTTATATGTATGCGACGCCCCGGATGTCTAGTTTTTCAGAAGCTTGGAATATTTTTTATCGCATCTGAATTCGATTTTATACGGATTTTATAAGGCAGCAAGGTTTTCTGAAAAGTATAGAAAATTCAGCAAAGTGATTTTATAATTAAAATTTCCTATGATTGATATTGATTTCATTCCGTTAATAGGTTTTATAAGAATCAATTCTGGATCTTTTATTGCTTCTAATTAATTAATATTTGATAAAGTTTTCAAAAGAATGGTTCCATACCGCTGTAACTCTAATACGATTCTAGCGAGCAACCCTCTTGGATGCATACGAGAGTGGGTGTTACACCTTACCATTTGACTTATGGTTAATCTACTTTTAGATTTTACCTTAGTGGGATTAAGAGTGCGATTATTTATTTTAAATCCCGTCTGAGACCGCAAGATTAATTTAAATAATGGGTTGATCCTTATCAACAGTATCTCATACCCTCTCTTAACATTAGGTTGACAACTCCTTATCACTTAGTGGTGCATCTCATGCCTCCAACCTAGCACCATTACCCTAAGCACATAAGCCCGGCCGATCCTGCAACTTATGCCTCAGTTAAGCATTAACCAGCACCCTAAGTGTCTCACACTTCTAACATTACTCTAGCTCAACGAAACAGTGGGTCCCAACTGAGTTGTGGAGCATCACTGTGTAGAGGAGGTTTGAGTAATATTGGTGGTGGGAGGTAATCATACGCTTAATAATTTATTCCTTTTAAGGGTTCCTTTTATTTAGGGTTTATTAAGTCTCATCAAATGCGTATGTATGTTATCATGCTAGTCGTAACCTATGTCAAACATCTATCGGTTTACACTAGTCGCAATTGGACATACATAATAAGGCATACAAACGCGGTTTGTCCAATTCATGCATACTAGACGTCTTAAGTCATATAAGCATACATTCGCGATACACTATCTCATGCATACTAGTCGTACTAAGCATACAAGCATATAAAACATTTTATTTGAGAAAGTCATGGTGCTCGCGCATTTGTCCATCTTGCTTCTCAAGCCACGGCTGCTTATCGTCTAAACGCCACTAACCTAATTCTCTAATTACAAATAATTAAAGAAACTCCAAAACATCTTTGGAGGGACAAATGAAAAATAACAAAACTTAAAATTCAAATTACAACTCTAATTTTAAATAGAGCGAAATTACACATTAATTTAAAATTTGAAATTCAAATTTTGGTCACCATGACCATCCCCTTCCTTTTGCACCTGAAAGGTTAAACAACTTGCATGCACAAAATATCATATTATCACATAACATGTTCTCTCATATATCTTGATATTTAATAATTAAACATCAAAATAAGAATCAAGATTCAAATTCTCTTAATTTTTCTCTTATTGGCCGAATTATATAACAATTTTATAATTCAAATTTTGTTAACTCTTTCTCAAAGAAAACAAAATTAAACCATGCGTGCAGCCATAAACCCTTTAATGGCCGAATCATATATGCATGTTTATGATAAATTTTGTAACAAAAATCTCATGCTATGCTCATGATACAATTCATGGAGAAAAATAAGAAAATAATCAAGGTACTCTAAGTACCCTTCATGGCCGAATCATCCCTTTCAAAAAGGTGTTTCCTTTTAAAACTTTCATAAAGAAAAAGAAACAAAACCATGAATGCATATAGATATATGAACATAGCAATCGTATTAAATGTTCATAAAAATAAAAACTTTAACAATTTAAAGCATTTGCAATTCAAAATCCATATCCAGAATTCAAACTTTAACCCTTTAAAGATTTTTGACCGTGGAAAACATTTTTCACAAACAAGGTACCATCACCCGCCGATGGTAAAGCAACCGGGCTCTGATACCACTTGAAAGTAAACTGGCCTTGAAGGCCGAAGCATGTGAGAGGGAAAAACAAAAAATTTTCCTTTGCGGAAATACACATGCAAATAATTCTCATGCTTTAAGACAACATGATGTTACCTTATTTATGATCCGATCACCGGGGAGATCAGTGTCAGGTTTGAAGGGTTCAAACCCTCTAACGTTGATCCACACCACCCACGTCAAGATGCAAGAACTCCTTCTTGAAAGCCACCAGATGACCACCACAGAGAGGCTTGCTATGCGCTCAATAGGTGAAGATGGAGGCTAGGTTTATGTGTTTAGAAGAGTGAAGTCTTCAGCATGAAAACTTCACAAGAGTGGTGAAAGGAGTGAGTAGAATTGGCTAGGTGTTTTGTGAATCAGCATGAAGTCTTCAGCATGACCTTATTTATGATCCCTTTTGGATGAGATCAAATATCTTCTCTTGATGCAGGAGATTTGTTCCAACAAGATCTCATCTTATCCTTTTGTTATGAAACAACTTTTCATAGCCAATTCAATTCCGAATTCAAACATTTGAATTCAAACGTTCAAACATTTAAATTAAAAATTCAAATTCATAATTCAAATTCCAAATTCAAAATTCAAAATCCAAATTCCAAATTCAAAATTCAAAATCCAATTTCAAAATTCAAAATTCAAATTTCAAATTCAAAATTTGAATTTCAAAATTCAAATTCCAAATTCAAATTTCAAAATTCAAATTTCAAATTCAAATGTTTGATAATTAATTTAACTAATTAAATTAATTAGTAATGTCTTGGACCATCCAAGCCCATTACATGATCCATGCGCCCTCTTCCCTTTTGGTGGACTTCCAAACTGCTTCTTAGGCTAACAACCATTATTAGGCCCAATACCTTTAATGCTAGATCATCATGACTATAAGGTGTTAGTGTGTGACCCATTAGGTCCAACACAGCCACTGACATAAATGGGCTCGGGTCCAGCAAGCCCACAACCTATTTAATGACAACACAGAGTACTAGCAATGCTTTGTTGCCCCAAGCTAGTTAGATTAATGACTTGATCATCCTATTACTCATATTTGGTTACCGTATGTATTTCCCTTCGTCTCTGTTACCTTCCCATTAAACCTAGGGTAAGGAAATATATCAACCCTTGCGGTTTAGGGTAAGCTTTATTCAAAATAGGGAATCTTCAATTTACTGACTTTAAAGGCAGATAATCTCATGATCTTTTTTACTATGCATAGATTCTCGAGTCCCTGTAAATGTCATCCCGATTTCTCCGGTTTACAGATAACCTAATCTCTCACAGAGATTTGACGAATTCCTTCAGCTTATCACCCTAGCCCTGTGCTCTTTCAGGACAAGCCCAACAGTATACTTATGAGTCTCCATGTTTCAGGCAGACAAGGTATACAATCAAAGCATGCCTTCTAGAACACAGTTTAGGTAATAACTTCTGGTCTAAGGAAAGACATACCCAAATATAAAGAGACTACTCTAATGATACTATATGTGAGATTTCCTCATAGAGTCTCTTTTTGGATCTGTTCAGTGCGAGCTATACCCTTATAGGTCCACCCACGACTTTAGCTAAGACATCTCCATATTTGTAGCACATGAGGTCTTTACCATGTATCCATATACAAGTAGATAAGTCGTGCTAGTCTTACCCGAGATCACTGATCCCCATTCTTAGTGTCTCTAGACTAGGAACATAAAATTAGGAATAAACGTGCGGCATCTTTGAATCCTCATGATCGTGATCTCATCACAGATACTCAAGAGATACCTATTCTATTCCAAGGGGTTTATCCAGTTTGTTCATAATATATTAACAATAATATCGAGACATAATATGAAACAGGATAAAGAGTGCTTATTATTTATTTGCGACAATAAAGGTCTACATCTAATGTCCTTATTTAATCAAAAGATTGTCTCTAGGACACCCATATACTAACATTAATATTGTGAAATCATTGTCCTTGCACAACCCCAAACCCCCAAAATTCGAACCCAAACCCCCAATTTCAGAACCCTACTCCCAAATTCATGTGAAAGATGAGCACAAGTCCAAACATGTATGTAATAATGATCTACTATGATGGAAAGCATTATGAAGGCTCCAATGGTGTTCAATTTGAAGGAAAAACGAAAATGTTGAAAATCAAACGGGGCACTACATACAATGAGCTAAAGGGGAGAATTCACCAAAAATTGGGTCTGCAAGGCAGCCAATGCGTTCGACGGATGATCGCCAGGGTAGAGTCTACAGTCAGTAAGGATGCTATATACTACATTGGTAACGATATGAGATGATGAAGATGTAGAACGTGTCATAGATGCAATTGTTGACCGAAAATTTCAAAATTTTATTGAGATATATGTTGAATTAGATTGTGGTCAATCTTCTTCTGCACCCATGCATACAAGAAGTGAACCCTATTTTGGTCAAGAAGACAGAGTCGCCGATTTATCCGCACCTGTCATAAGTCAGATAACATTAAGGGAAATAGATGAGGATGAGCAGGAGGAGGATATGGACAGTGATGAGGACGGTGAACCTGAGAGTGTTATTCCGCTAGGTGACACGTCAGATACTGACGTAGAGGGTGATTTCGACGCTGACATAAGTTCACCAAACCTGAGTTCCCGGGTTACGCGACCACTTCGTGATGACCCTGTTAGCAGTGGTAAGGTTGTGAATAAAAAGATTTAATTTAACATTTCTTTTTTGTGTTATCATTGGTTTTAACGGTGGCTTTATAAATTTTGAAGTAGGTTCTGAGATCGAGCCATTTTGGAACGAAAGTCCACATTATTCCTTCAATAATTGGGCCCACCCTAATGAAGAAACAAAGATGTTGTATGGTGACGATGACTTGCAAAGTGGCTGGCAATTAGGGGATCCATTATATTTGTATCAGGAGTTTCGTAGCAAATCTGAAATGCAATATGCAATGAAATTATATTGTATGAAGTCTCACCGTACTGCCGTTGTGGCAAAAAGTGATGAACATAGATTTGTGATGAAGTGTCGACACCATAATGATGGTTGTCCCTGGTATGTGAGGGCATTGTTGTTGAAGAATGGAAATACTTGGGTGGTCAGTAAGTGGGGCAAAGAACACACCTGCCTAAACCAAGGTATTACCCGGGATCATAGACAGTTGGATTCTGATGTGATATGTGTAGCCATTATGAGTATGTATTATTCGATGTATTTTGACTTTATAAGTATGTTTATGTTTATCAGTTTGTATTCTGACAGTGTTGACTTAGAGTTTTTTTTATAGGTATGTTAAAAGAAGATCCATCTTTAAATTCAGTTCTTATTCATAACATGAAAAATATATGAAAAAACATGAAAAACATTCTACATTCATATCAATAAGTTCCATTCATTACAAAACATAACTCCATAAACACCACAGTCACTTGTTACATCGAAAACTTAAAGGAAATTCATGAAAAAACCATAACTATAAGAACTAGACCCTAAATCTAAGCCTCATCCCCGTCAGAATCCATCTGTGAGTCCTCCTCATCTGACACATGACCCTTATCCCCTGCTGCCTCCGCTACCTCCTGACCTCGTGCAAGCTCCAGACGAGCAAGCCTATCTTCCACACCCTTGAACCTTCCCTGTATGTGTCTAAACCTTTCATTTCCTTTTTCGATGTAACTATTTCTCCATTTTTTATGTTTCAGCGCCATCTTTCCTATCTTCTTTAGTGTGGCATTTATGCCCTTCATGACATCACGCAAAGAAAATCCACCTTCAGGTTCATCTATCTCCTCAACCTCAGCCTCATCAAGTGGGATTTTTAATCGACTAAATTTCGTGCCTCTGGAATTTTGGAATTTTGATTATTTAATCGACTAAAACTTCAATTTAGTCGATTAAAGAGGGGCAGGTTGGTGGATAGTTCTGGATCAGGGGCAAATTGGTTATTAATTATTTAATGAGGGGCAAAAGGGTCAAAAAGCCTAATAAAAATTATTATTACATTCTATGATTTAAAGTTGTTGTTTCGTTTTCGCATTAATGATATTGTTACATTCAAATTTATGATAGATTACCGTTATTAGAATCATTTCAAATAGGGGTTTATATTTTTACAGCTATTGTACGTACAATAGTCAGATATTTACTATATATATACGTGAAAGTATTAAATATAAGGAATCATAATCATATAAAATATGAAAGCATTAAATGTGAAGAATTATAACCATACACATGTCATTGTTGTACTTAAGGCGGCTGTAGAAATGATTTTACCTTTCAAATGTTATTGTACTAAATATTGTATTATTTATACATGTTATAAGCCTTGTGCATAAAGTGGAATTTATTTTAACCCTTATTTTCTTTTATATTAGCCATCATCATGCCGAATCTTGCAAAATTTGAATTTGTTGCTCTTAGTATAACGGCTAAATTTTTTTTGGGGATACAATTATAAAAGAAAAGGGAGCATCTAATCAAGATAAGGCGAAGCCTATGATTTTCCTTCGCCATCATCTCCATGAAGGGTTAAGGACTGAATATTTGACTGTGAAAGATCCACTTGAATTGTGGAATAACTTAAAAGATGGTTATCCTGCCTAAAGCTCGCTATGATGGGATGCACTTAAGGATGCAAGATTTCAAATCTATAAGCGAGTCAACTCTGCAGTTTTTAAAATTAGTTCTCAATTAAAGTTATGTGGAGAAAATATTAATGATGAGGATTGGGTTTTCCTCCCCAAATACACTAGCTTTCAAGTGTTTTAAGGTTATCCCATGGAAGAAAGGTGAAGAAATATGAGATCTTGGCTTGGCTTCATGAGGAATGGCTCAATCTTTCATTGAGAAGAGAGGATGGCAGCTATGGTGAAGAGAGTGGAGGCTGCCTAGGGTTTCTAAAATGTGCAAATGAGAGACAAGGTTAGGGATATGTGTGCTTTAATCACTTAAATAGGTTCCATTAACCCTAATGTGCACTTATTCACTTAATCCACTCATTAACTCTTTTTTACCTTAACATAGACATCTCTTATTATTATTATTTTTTTTGGTATAACCCGGAGGTATCCCCATTCAACCTCCTTCAGTAACCTTGCCCTCGGGGTACGACCCAGTAGGCTAGCCCCTCATTGGAACAAACCGAGAAGGAGACACTTTCCTCCTCTGGCCCCCAAAGATTTTCCAAGAATTTGCTTGAGGCAGGGTTTGAACCCCTGACTCAAGCAAACCCTTGGGAGCTCAGTTGCCAAATGAGCTACCCTTGGGGGTTTCTCTTATTATTTTTAACTAAAAAACATTTATGAATAACGATTATTAAATTATTTATAGGATTTCGGTTAATTTCGCGGCTACAAACTTTTACCGCGAAATACACAATATTTACACTTTTTTCCCGAAAAATGATTTAATTTAAGAAATTATAATTTCCCTCTAATTATCCTATTTTAATTATTGAATAAATCCCTAAACTCATAATTTATAGGTTCGGATTATTACAAGTTTCACTGCAAAACATGTTGTATCCTCGCTCTTTGGTGAAAAGTGATTTAATTTTAAATAATTAGGGCTCCCTACTAATATTAACATAAATATCTTGTTGTCATTTTAACTCCTTAAAATTTATGGAATAATAATCACTAATTATCTTTTAGAGTTTCCAGGTAATTTTGTCTATTGCAATTTTACCGTGAAATATTCATTATTCACACTTTTACACCAACAGTGATTATTAATTCGATTTTCCATCTAATAATCATTATTTAATTATTATTCAATTTCTAAAATCTCTATTTAATGGTGCGAGTTCTTACATAATTCTTCTTTTAGTTTTATTTCTTTTGTGTTACATGTCTTTTGATGCAATTTATTTTAAGGAAGAACATAGATATTTATTTAATTAGATTGTTTCTTTTAAATGTATTTTTTCTGTTCTTTGAATTTTATTTATTTTCATCTACATGACTTTTAATGTATTTTATTTTATTTTAATGAAGAATATGGATATTCCCAAACATTCAAATGGACCCAAGGTCAATGGATACGATATATGCCTCGTAGACAGTGCTACCACTCACTATTTAAGAAATAAAAAGTATTTATCTTATTTGATAATGGAAGAAGGTCATGTTAGCAGTGTTATTAAACCCGGCCCGGGCATTGACCCGGTCGGGATACTGGGTCATTGGGTCACTGGTCGGACCGGTGGGTCACTGGTGGGACCGGTTGACCCGGATATATATAGATATATAAAAATATATTTAAATATGAACATATAAATTCAATTATATTTTTCATATCTAAAATGAATTAAACAAGGTTTATTAAATAAGCTCAAAAACATGAAGCATAAATAAATAAAAATGTATACTATTTCTATGTCAATTTAAATTTCAACTCAGAATCCCTGTAAACATACCTCTCAATGACATTGAACTCATATTTTTCAAATTCAGTTACATTAAAAATGTCATATGTCATAATTTCTTAATTTATTATTTCGCAAATTGGTTCAATATTGGAAGCTGAAATTGGAGGTGATTGTAGAAAAGTATATTAGCAAGTAAAATTACAAAAAGAAAATTAAAAAGAGTTCTACATTTTTTTATAAGATGAAATAATTTTGATAATTTTTTTTTAAATGCATGACCCGGCCGGGTCACTAGGTCACCGGGTCACCGGTTTTGACCGGGTTTAGCCGGGTTTTGACCGGGTCAATGCATGAGCGGTCTAATGCTTGACCCGGACCGGTCTGATGACCGGGTCACCGGGTCCCGGGTCGACCCGGCCGGGTCGGGCCGGGTTTTACAACACTGCATGTTAGTACAATAACTGGTAGTATACAAATTGTTGAAGGCTCGGGAAGAGCAAGTCTTTTATTACCTAGGATAGGAGGACCAAATTAAATACAAATGATGAATTACTTTGTAGTATGTCCCCAAGAAACTTATTAAGTTTCAAAGATATTTGCATGGCTATCATATAGAAACTACAAATGATGACAATTGTGAATGTTGGGTGATGATGCTCTTAAGGACGTTCCCTTATTTAGTATATCAAGAGAAAACACATTCGTTATCAAGACATTAACCCAGTCGCGTAAGTGCACGCATCAAGTATAAGTGGGATTATTAGCGCCCAAGTTATCGTTCCCACGAGGATAGTAACTCTAAATAATACTTTGAACTAATCTAAAAAGAATTTGAAATTAAAGAAAAGACAATATTTGAACTATTAGGCCTTTCGTTCCCTAGTGCTTCAAGGACATTCCTTTAAGGTAGTAGGTTCAGATTGACTCTAAACAACTCCTCACGTCATTATATATTAAATCCTTCCTAATTTTAGGAGGAACGACAAAATAATGGGAGATTTGGTTTTGTGGTCACAAGATATTAAATGCAGAAACTTAAAGATAACAATAATCAAGAGACAACAAGATGATTGATTAACAAAAATATTTTTTAACACAAGGAAAAGATCCACTGTTCATTTCTTAAATAACTATGCTCTCAACTCAAGACTTAATCCTTCTGAATTTGTTCAGGTATTTTCACTGTCAACTCTGATTCCTCAGCTCATGGAATAAATGGCTCACAAGTTCCCATATTCCTATGGCTCTCTTGACTTCAACAGTTACTAAGTTCAGAACCTTCAGGGAATGAGGTAGTTCCTTATTCCTAAGGAAACCAGTAAGATTGTTTCCACAATCTTACCTTCCTCCTATGATTAAGCTGTCTGAAATCGCTTCCTTAAGGAAGTCCCTTTCTCAGTTTGCATTCAACTTCCATTGATACTCAAAGATTTAAGATTACTTACATCATAGAAATACAAAAGGTTCAGTGTAAGAGTTTTGAACATAGTTCTTTAAGAATTTCACAGCTTTTCCATTCAAAAATAACTTAGCTCATGGCTACACAAACATAATTATTTCAATATGAAATCTCATAGACCTAAGATTCAGGTTGAAGATAACGAGTAGAAGAGAAGAGAAATAACAAACTTATATTAAGAAACAACAAGTTTACAATACTGAGAAATAAGATGGAAAAGTATAGAGATTATTAATGAGGAGTCTCAAATGGTGAAGAGGAATGGGGAAAGGGTTGTTGCCACTTAGCTATTGCTAAAACTATACAAGTAAAATACATAAACTTAAACTACGAACTAGCTAATCTCTTCTTAAGGAATTCAATTATTTCTTTGTTTTGGGTTCTCCCATTTATAGGCTGAAGAAGAGAATGGCAGTCTTGTGATTTTCCTTCTACTGTTCCGTGATTGTATGGAGAGGCGATGAACTGGTGCTCTGACAGGTGAAGCAAGTTACTTGATTAGATGACTTAGGGTTGAGTTTTGCCTTTTTATTCTGAAACCCACATACCTCTCTTTTCTTTCAACCAATGAGCACTTTTCTTTCTCTACTGTACACATTTCTTCCGACTTGATTGTTGTACTCCCTCTCTGTTTTTTAGAAACTTGTGTTCAAACTTTCCTGCAAAAGAGTCAGAGGAGAGGTTAATGGAGCAGGTGTACAAATAAGTCAAACTGTTACCCATTTTACCTGCTTTATCAACTGAAGATATCAACATCCGTTCCCTTCTCGTACTTTTGTTCCCAGGATTTGGGAACGTCTTTTTATAGCTAGAGTTAAATGCCAGATAGCGGAACAGATGGATTTTTATCAGTAAAATGAGCTCAAACGGGAACAAATATTACTACACAAAAATTCGCATGGTAGAAATACATGTCATGTTAAATCAAAAGACAATTTATGATAGTTTCATTATTTGGCATGATCGATTTGGTCATCTTGGATCAAATATGATGCGAAAAATAATTGATAATTCATATGGTCATCCATTGAAGAACTATAAGTTTACTCAATTCCATGAATCATCTTGTGCTGCTTGTTCTCAAGGAAAATTTATTACTAGACCATCACCAGCTAAACTTGGTATTCAATGCCCATCATTTTTGGAACGCATACAGGATGATAAATGTGGACCCATTCACCCATCATGTGGACTATTTAGATATTACATGGTTTTAGTATATGCATCTACAAGATGGTCATATGCATGTTTATTATGAACTCGCAATTTAGCATTTGTGGGATTACTTGCTCAAATAATAAGATTAAGAGTATAATTTCCAGACTACACAATAAAGATAATCCATCTTGATAATGTTGGTGAATTTACATCTTCAAATTTTAATGATTATTGTATGTCAACTGGAAGCAAAGTTGAACATTCTGTTGCTCATGTTCATACCCAAAATGGTTTGGCAGAATCATTCATTAAACATCTCCAATTAATAGTTAGACCATTGCTTATGGGAACAAAACTCCCTATTTCGGCATGAGGATGTGCTATATTATGTGAAAAAATATACTATATCTAAAAAAATTTAAATGAAATACAATTATATGATATAACCAAACTAATCGTGCTACTAAGCTAGGATCGTGCTCAATATTTTTTTTCTTCTATTGAGTACTTTATCCTATTCTTAATGCTTTTATGACTTTTCACCCATAGAGTGATTCAAATATTATATATTGTAGAGGAATCTAGGTATATAAATTGGAATTGTGCAAAATTACCATAAACTCGCTTGATGACCTTGAGATACACAATCTTTATAAGTTCTCTTTTCTTAATGCTTAAATCGATTTTTGAAATTATTAAGGAATTAGGATTCTCTTGAATGATTAAGATACCTAGGGATTGGGATTTAGCTAATGTAACTGAATTCTTAAAGTAGTTAAATCATTGACAAACATGGTTGAAGTTTCGGATCGGGTACAAAGAATGGCTGATTTATTAATCTTAATAAGTTTAACAGAAACAAATTTTTCATTAATCTTAAATGTGTCGTCGGAGTATAAGAATCGTGACAAGGGGACCTCCAAATTTAAGTGTTGTTTAAACTTCATTTGCAAATGATGCATCTAATTCAATTAATCAACAAATCGCAAGCTGAAAAGTGATTAATCAAATCAAATAGAAAAGCTGAAAACTCCACATGCATCGTGATGCTCACCGACAAGTGTGCCGATCGCACAAGTAATACAGTAATAAGAAAAGTATCGTCTCCACAGGGATTGTGATCGAATATCAAATAATCATTCTTTTTAAGATAGGAAGAGATCAAATCGATGTAACCCAATATTGTGAATTTAAGTAATAATAAAAACTAAAAAAACATATTTTTGGATTTTTTTATGAAAATAAAACAAAGACTGATTTTGTAAAAATATGAGAAGGCATTGTAGCTAGAGTGCACTAACCAAATGATTCCCGCTTCTTACTCTGGATTGATTTACGATACTCATTTATATAATTACTCAGATAAACTATTATCTAAAAATATTCAGTAGTTAACCCTCAATTCCTTGCACGATTAACCATTTAACCCCAATTGGAACCCCAATTCCTTGCAATGTTCCTTGTAACATCCCCGTCTCGAGCCGGTTCAATTAACATACATATGATAAAAATAGAAACAGCGGAAGACTTATCTTACGAAAATACGAGCTAACTTTTTCTTTTTCTTTTTACATTCTTATTCAGCGTAAACGGAAATCGGACAGAGTAACCTCTATAAATCGGACAACTGGGGATTTTCCAATCCCACTCCTAAGAGTTCCTGATAGACAGTATCAACAATATTTATATCCAGAGGTACCAGTCATGCAATTAAAATCAGATACCCATCCATGGGCGCATGCAAAACTTGGCTCCGTGCCACTAATCTAACAACATGCAATCCAAGACATAAGCATAACTGAACACTACATAATCATATCAACATGCCTGAATACAAAAATGTACATGCATCAAACTGAAGAACATGTACAGAACATATACAGGCCATATACAGAGTGAAAGATCAGACATAATGATCCTCAAAATAACTGAAATCTAAACTACATCAACACACTCCAAAAAAGGTAGTAGCCTACAGCCACTCAAAATCCGGTCAGTCGAACGTCTAAGCCACGTGCCGCGTCTCTGCCTGCTGAGGGCTCACCAGCAGTCTGGGAACCTGAAATCATGTCCCCAAAGAGGGGTGAGATCACAAATCTCAATAAGCTCCAAGTTTATAGAGAATTCTCCATACCCCTGGCTCGCTCCTGCATGAAAATCAGATACAGAGTATACAATGCTCATATAACAGATGTCAGAACATAACAAAACATATATCCATATCATATCAGAGGCGTGCGCCGTCATTCCCCAAGCGGAAATTAACACATGTGTTCCCAAGGGAGGACCCCAAGCGGAACCATAACATATCAGAGGTGTACATCATCAATCTCATGGAAACCCCAAGAAGACATCAGTGTACCATATATCAAAGGCTATAGATCATTTCAGAATTCATATTACAAAAATCATATTACAGAAATCATATCAGAACAAGTCATATTATATTATCAAATAACTCTATATGAATGCATGATGGTCCTCAAAAGTTGAGGTCCATTAAGTACATATGGTTCCATCAAGCCCAAGTTTTAATTCTGAATTACTCTCCTTAACCTCCATCTTCCATGAGGAGCAATTGTTTTAAGAAGCAGACCAGAGTAATACGTGAAATAGGAATTAGAGTAGGCTTGGAGCAAATTAACATTATCTTTTTCACATATGATTATTGGGTTAATTTTTTTTGATCAAATGAAACCTAAGACCTAACAAGAGGAGCTGCACATTTAGGAAGAAAGAGAGGTGCTACGCAAATAAAAGGAGCATAAAAGCCTGCTACAGTACAGAAGCAAGAAAAGGAAGCAATCAGCAGCCTCCACGTCAGCATCAGCAGAGAAGGTGGAGGTGTCTCCCTGCTACAGTACAGAAGCAAGAAAAGGAAGCAATCAGGAGCCGCCACATCAGCTATAGCAGAAATAGTGGGCATGTCTCCCTGATCCCAGAATTCTTGCGCACAAAGAGAAACCAAAAGCAAGGGGGACCACCACCATCAAGTGCTGCGTTGGCAAGGAGCAAGGCTGCGATTGGAGAATATTCCTATGAAGAGCTGAGTTGGCAAGGAGCAGAGCTACCATTGGAGAGGATTTAGAGAAAGCATAGCCCTTGATGAAGGGAACAGTGAGGATTAAATGAAGGGGCCTATAAAAGGAACATAGCAAACAACCAAAAGGGACATTCGAGGATTGTTTTTATTATTCCTTTTGTTTTTATTAGAAAAATGCTCACTAGGAGCTAACTTTCTTTAAGTAGGTAAGGGTTCCATAGAAGTAATCCCTTTTGTCTTAGGATAACTTTGTAAGAAACACATATTTTATGAATGAAATCTGAGTTGCTCTTTGGTTAAATTTATTGATTCTGTGAAACCCCTTGGGCTGCAACCTCATCCCGGGACCACCCGGTCGATGAAACACTGACAGGGGCGTGTGGAGCAGTCTCAAGATCTTGGGGTAGTTTAGCCTGAAGAAAGGAGGGAGAAACACCCAGAATAAGGAGCACTGCCATGTGAATCCATGCTCTTTTGAGAAGGCAGCATGGTTTCCCTGTGCGTAGCTCTAAGACCTCTGGAGTAAGTCGAGAGCAAGGCCTTGCTCTCTTCTTACCCTAAGGCAAAGTGAAGGAAGGAGCAGATTCCACTTATAAGATATGCTACCAAGCAGGGTTAACCAAAGGGATGAAAATATGGGGCCCGTGAATACCTACTTAACTTTCTTAAAAATCAACCCCACTTCAATATTTTGTTGCAACTATTTCCACATCATTTTACTAGTGATTACATTACTGACTTTACTCTCAACTCACTGATTACTCTTGAACTACTTCAAATTGATGTTTTTACATTCGATGATCATATTAAGTTATCACTGCTCTCATCTGGGTTCAGAACAGTTAACATTGTTTAACTAGCTGACTAGAGATTGCTCTTCGTGAGGCTTGGTCGAGAATAGTTGCTTTTCTGTATTTTATTTTTACAAGTTAAGTTTCCTTGAACGTTTCTTACTTCACAATTGCTCCCTGAGGACGATAAATCTGGGACTAAAACACCCTATATTGCTTGACACGTACGCTTGCGTATAGTCAAAAAGGGTTGCTCTCAGTCAGAGTAAATTACTCCTGTTGGCAAAACTGACTGCTGCTCTGTGCTCTTGCTCCTATAGTTTTAAATTATTCCCGAGCAGCTCGTGGTTCGACCAAAAAATGCACCTATACAAAGTATCAAAACAACAATCATACAATCCAACCATAGTCCATTAACCATGGTGGAGCACTCAAGCAGGAAAAGACTCCTTAAACATAGAGCTTACCTCTTGGAGCTTTACCGATACGCTTACTTGTGGTACAAGTTACTTATATATCTTCAAGAAAACTCCGATCCTTTTCAGTCCCTAGGTACACCTAGAGCAAGAATCCACAAATACAAATCAATAAAATGCTATAATGCCTAGATTTTACATAACGCATGCATTTTATCGCTTATTTTTCATTTCTTTATTTATTTTATTTTTTTGCCAATCTTATGCCAATTTACAAGTCATATACTAATTCTTTTCAAGCTTACATATAGAACCCCAAAGCTAGTTAGCATAAAACCACTAACTCTTAGTGGGCATTTCTCACTTTACACATACTTATCATGTCCTCAACATAACTTACAAATGATAATTCCAAGTCCAATACAATTCCAACCCATTTACTTCTTTAAAGGTTGAAAATGACACATGTAGGTGTGTTCATGACTTTTTCTCCAGCTATCTTTTGTTAGTAACCATTCCCTTCATCACTACATCGAATACCCATCATCATCTCTTATTTAAATATCACTAGATACCTCATCTGTACCTATTTCATGATGAGGGCAGATTTGCACTCATAAGTGTTTACCATCATTTCATGCTTTTATTTCCTTTATTTCTCCCCATGCAAAACTCCAATTAAGTAAATAATCATTAACCAACCTCAAGACACATAAAGACATATTCAAACATATTAAAGCATGATATTCCTTGTTCTTTTTCCTCTTGGCCAGAACAATTATATATAGGAACCATGTCTTTTTCTTAACTTACATCACCTTTACCAATCCTAATTCACACCACTTATGAATTATTACATACAAGGTATTATTTTCACTTTGGAATTTCATCAAACACTTGGTCTACCTATTTTATTTTACAAAGGCTAAATTATATATTAAAGTAATCCATCCATTTTTTCTTAATTTTCAACATTCCTTCTCAATACTTTTTCAACTACTACCAACAACAAAGCTCCATGAACCACTTCCACAACAAAAATACTCATTCAACATCATTTACCAAAACCTCCATGAAAACTATGAAACCTCAAGAAAAACTAAATAATATCTTGAAACTTAATCAACCAAATTCAAGTTTCATACCTTAAATGAGCTTACCAAGAGCTAGAGACCATTTCCCATCATTCAAACCTTGAAAATCTCCCATTTTTTTGTTGTGAACAGTAACAGGGGCGCATGGAGAAGAGGAGAAATCAGCCACAAGACAGCCCCATTTGATGGTCAAAAACTATGGTTAGGTTGCTCACTTCCTATGCTTTCTTTTTTGTGTAGAGAGATTAACCTAAAAGTGGCTAAAAGTGGAGCTCCATGCTTGCCCTTTCCATCCTTGAAGCGTCGGCCAAGTGCAGAGAAAAGAAAAGAAGAAGAAGAAGAAGGTCGCGTGGGAGAGAGAGAGGAAAGAGGTGACCGTATATATTAAGTGATAATGTGTTTTAATTTGTTCTATTGGCCTTTTTAACTTAACTAATACTATTATTTGTATTTTAACCCACTTTGACCCTACTAAATTTGATTTAGTAATATTAACTTGGATACTAAATGACTTTTGGTATAAATTGAAGTTTCTCATTTTTGATCTTTACCGGTAATTTAACAGTAGTATAATTTACTAGTAAAAATCACTATTCACACATTTTGTCAGAATTTGCTAGATTACACAAAATTGCATTCTGAATCCAATTCTAATATTTATATGATCAAAGTAAATCTCTAATTATCAAAATCGCAGGTTAGGTTTGTTATATTCACCCCACCTTTTTAGGATTTTGACCACAAAATCAACCATGGATCATAACTTATACCTGACATCAAACTCAGGATAACGCTGGAGAATATCATTCTCCTACTCCCAAGTAGCGTCCTCAGAAGTCAATCCTTCCCATTGCACCTTGATCATGGGAATAGTCCTATTTCTCAACACTTTTTTATCACGTGCTAGAACCTTCAATGGTCCCACAACAAACTTCAAGTCTTTTCTTACTTCAATATCGTCCTGTTGTACAATGTGAGACGCATCAGGCACGTATCTTCGAAGCCGACTGATGTGAAAAACACTATGTAAATTTGACAGATGTGGAGGTAAGGCAAGCTGGCATGCCACAGGTCCGACCCTCTTTATAATCTGGTAGGGCCCAATGAACCTAGGACTCAACTTCCTCACTCCTAGAGCACGCCCAACACCTGTAGTCGGAGACAAACGGATAAACACATGATCCCCTTCAGAAAATTCAAGGGGTCGATGCTTTGCATCATAATAACTCTTTTGGCGGCTCTGTGCTTTCTTCAATCGATCCTTAATCATCATAATTTGATCGGTAGTCTCTTGGACCATATCAGGCCCAAATAACTGCCTCTCACCAATTTCCGACCAACACGTAGGTGCCCTGCACCTACGGCCATACAAAGCTTCATAGGGAGCCATGCCCAAACTGGCATGATAACTATTATTATAAGGAAATTCCACCAGAGGAAGATACTTATCCCATGCATTTCCCTGTTCTAGGGCACAAGCCCTCAACATATCCTCCAGGGTCTGCATCGTCCTCTCAGTCTGACCATCAGTCTGGGGGTGATAAGTCGTACTCAGTCTGAGCTGCGTACCAAATGCTTGTTGCACTGCATCCCAAATTCGAGACGTGAATTTAGGGTCCCGATCACTAATGATACTTTCAGGAACACTATGATGTTTCACAATGTCCCTTACATATAACCGAGCCTACTGCTCTATGGAGAAACTCGTTTTGACTGGTATGAAATGTGCAGACTTTGTCAATCTGTCAACAACTACCTATATAGAATCAAAACCAGCTTGAGTTCTCGGTAATGCCACTACGAAATCCATAGAAATACTGACCCATTTCCATTCCGGAATATCCAAAGGCTGCAGTAATCCAGAAGGTCTCTGATGCTCAATCTTAACTTTCTGACATGTCAAACACTTACTCACATACAAAGCAATATCTTTCTTCATTCCCGACCACCAGAAATTTCTTTTCAAGTCTTGGTACATCTTGATAGCACCAGCATGGATAGTGTACTTACCCATATGGCCCTCAGCCAATACTTCCTCAACCATCTAACCTTTCGGAACAATGATCCAATCCTTATAAAACTTAAGACCGAATCCATCCGTGGACACGAAGTCCTATTCTTTCATAAAATGAATCTCCTCGTCAAGCAATTGAGCTTCTTTGATCCGCTCCACTAATGAGTTCTGGATTACTGTGGTAGTCAATAAATGCGGACTATCTTTTGTATTCACAGGAATGCGGAGATCCCTGAATTTCTCAATCAAATTATACTCAGACATCATCAAATTGGCCATACCAATCGCCTTTCTGCTTAAAGCATCGGCTACTACATTGGCTTTACCAGGGTGATATTGCAATTCAAAATCATAATCTTTCAGAAATTCCATCCAGCGGCGTTGCCTCATATTCAATTCTTTCTGACCAAACATATATTTTAAACTTTTGTGGTCACTGTAGACAATGAAATCGGCCCCGTATAGAAAATGTCGCCAGATTTTTAAAGCGAATACAACGGCTGCCAACTCAAGATCGTGGGTCGGATAGTTCTCCTCATTCGGTTTTAACTGCCGAGAAGCATAAGCGACCACTGGTGAAACTGCATTAAAACACAGCCTAACCCAAACTTAGAAGCATCACAATACACAACAAATTTACTTGTAGGATCCGACAATATCAATACCGGGGCTGTAGTCAACTTCATTTTTAGCTCTTGAAAGTTCTCTTCACATTCTTGGGTCCACATAAATGGGTTCCCTTTTATGGGTTAACCGTGTCAAAGGTAGTACCATCCGTGAGAATCCTTCAATAAAACACCTATAATACCCAGCCAAACCAAGAAAACTCATGATCTCTGTAATATTTTTAGGACGTTCCCATTCTAATACTGCTTCAATCTTGCTCGGGTCCACTGCCACTCCTTCAGCCGAGATGACATGGCCCAGAAATTGTATCTCAGAAAGCCAGAATTCACATTTTGACGGCTTAGCATACAACTGATGCTCTCTCAGAATCTGCAAAACAATCTTTAAATGCTCGGAATGTTCTTCTTTGCTCTTTGAATATATCAGTATGTCATCAATAAAGACAACCACAAATTGATCTAGGTAGGCCTTAAAGATCTGATTCATATAACTCATGAAAACAGCTGGTGCATTTGTAAGCCCAAAAGGAATAACCAGGTACTCATGGTGTCCATATCGGGACCTGAAAGCTGTCTTCGGAACATCATCCGACTTTATCCGAATTTGGTGATACCCGGACCGGAGATCAATCTTAGAAAATACAGTTGCACCACGCAACTGATCCAACAAATCATCTATACGCGGCAAAGGATACTTATTCTTAATAGTAACCTTGTTCAACTATCTGTAATCCGTACATAATCTCATGGACCCATCCTTCTTCTTAACAAAGATTACCTGTGCTCCCCACGGAGCCACGCTCGGTCTGATAAAATTCTTACTGGACAAGTCTTCAATCTGTTTCTTCAATTCAGATAATTCTAGAGGTGACATCCGGTATGGGGCAAGAGATATAGGCCCCACACCAGGCAACAAGTCAATCGCGAATTCAATTTCCCTCTATGGGGGAAAGTGCAGAATTTCATCCAGAAATACATCCTCAAATTCGGAGACAATAGGGACACCAGAAATTGACTCCTTATTGACACCCACTAAACCTCCCAACAAAACAAACCTGGAATCCCCTTCCTTCAAGGCCTTTACAACCCGAAGTACAGACAAATAAGGAGACTTCCCCTCTTCATCATGAGATGAGATAGAAATGGTTTTACCGCAACAGTCAATCTTCACACAATACTTAGACAACCAATCCATTCCCAAAATCAAATTCACAGATGCAAGATGCAAAATAATAAAATCGTTAGAATACTCCTTGCCTTCATACTTGAATTTCACATTTTCACAAATATATTTTTCATTGAAAACACTCCCCACAGCCGTAACAATACGTATAGGAGTTTTCATTATCGTCACAGGTAGATCAAATGCTTTCGCTACATAATCAGCTACAAAAGAGTGTGTGGCACCAGAATCAAACAAGACACTAAGCATTTCATCATTGATAAAAATCACACCTCTAACCAAATTAGCTGATCTCTCAGCCTCTTGCTGAGTCACTACATATACTCGGGCAACAGGAGGTGGGAGAGGTAGAGATGGTTCCTCAACCCTGACAAGAGCCGGAGTAACCTGAATAGCAGAAACCTGTCCCCCGTTGAAGGGGCAGTCCTTAATAAAATGCCCTGCTTGGCCTCACTTATAACAGAGTCTTTGTTCCTTCCTGCATACCCCAGAATGGGCTTTTCCACATATAGAACATTAAGGAGCAGATTCAAAATTTCTGGGCTTTGAATTTCTAGCCCTCTTGAACTTACCATCAGATTGTTTAACCTGTAGACCTTTTCCTTTAGCATTTCCAGCCGTGTTTTTGGAACCAGAATTAGGAGCAGCTTGGTCCTTGCGCTTTCTTCTATAATATTCTTGGATATTTTTACACTTCTTGATAAGTGCAACAAAAGTATCAAAAGAGTGCCCTGCAAGTTTGTCAGAAATATTATCATGTAGTCCCTTCTCAAATTTAAAGATTAAATAGGTGGAGCTCTCTGGAAATGAGAGTATTTTGCCAGCTTATTAAATTTGTTTATGTATTCATCAATAGACATCTGGCCTTGTTTTAACTCTTCAAATTCACTCTTCTTCCTTAATCGTGCTTCCTCAGGGAAATATTTCAACAAGAATTGCCTTTCAAATAAAGGCCAAGTAATAGCATAGCCCTGACATTCTAAGGGGTTTTAAGTATTCCTCCACCAATCAGCTGCATCACTCTGCAGCATATATGAAGCATATAATAATTTCTACTAGTCATCACATTCCATGATAGTAAAGATCCGTTCCAATTCCTCCAACCATTGAATTGCAGCAATAGGATCAATGTCGCCCTTATAATTTGGTGGTGCATATTTTCGAAAAGCATTCAACATCCTTTCTCTCTGTTCTCTGTTAGCGGCTGGCGGCACCACACCACCCCTGTGGCTAGATTCTTCATTTTGGTCATTATTACCTTCACCCTCCACAATAATGGGATTATGAGAAGGAGGAACAGGCTGTTGTGGTTGTGGCTCAGGTTGTGGCTGAGGCAAAATCTGTGGCTGTTGCACCGGTGGTTGCAAAGGCTGTTGCTGTGGGCCCTGCCCACTGAAAGTAAACTGGCCTTGAAGGCCGATGCATGTAAGGTGTAAAACCAAAATCTTTACCGCGGAAACATACATGCACACATAGATTCATGCTTTAGGACAACATGATGTTACCTTGTTTTGGCCTGATCAGTCAGGGAGATCAGTTGTCAGGTCTGAAGGGTTCAAACCCTCTAATGGTGATCCACACCACCGTTCGTCAATGATGCAAGAACGGCTTCTTAAAAGCCACCAGATGATCACCACAATGAGGGTTGCTATGCGCACAAGTGGTGAAGGTGGAGGCTAGGTATTCTGTTTGGAAAGGTGTAGTGAACTACCCTACAGAATGGTGTATGAGATGAAGGAGTGTAGGCTAGGTTTTCTCAAAACCCTAAGGAGAGGAACTTATGTCTTGTTGTGCGCACAAGAGGAGGAAGAGAGAATGATAATTAAATGAAATTATCCTTTCAAATTCATTTGAAAGTGGCGCATGGAATCAAGGAGGATAAGGTGGAGTTGTTGCAAAACAAATCTAGCCAACAACATCCAATCTTATCCTTATGAAACTAAGTTCAAACCCATTTAAAATCAGATTCATAAACTATCATATAGTACCTATTCCATGCGCATAATTCAGCCCTAAAAGGGGTCCAAATATGTTGAATAGTTGCATTCAAAATTTGAACCAACTCACCCACTTATTCTCTCAACTACCAAATCTGATTGGAGCTTTGTTTAAGTGACAAGATGACATCCTTATCACCTAAAGTTTGCGCCCCAAACAGCCCAAGGTGATCTCCAAAGATCTCTTCTTGATCCAAGGAATTTGTTCCAATAAGATCTTATCTTATCCTTTTGTTATGAAACAACTTTTTCATAGCCAATTCAAGTTCGAATTCAAACACTTGAATTCAAATGTTCAAACATTCAAATCCAAAATTCAAAATTCAAAATTCGAATTTCGAAATTCAAATTCTAAATTCAAATTTCAAATTTCAAATTCAAAATTCGAATTCAAAATTCGAAATTCAAATATTTGATTATTAATTTAACTAATTAAATTAATTAGTAATGGCTTGGACTATCCAAGCCCATTACTAAGCTCCATGCACCCTCCACCCATTTAGGTGGGCTTCCAAACAGCTTCTTGGGCTAACAACCATTATTAGGCCCAATACCTTTAAAGCTAGTTCATCATGACTACAAGGTGTTAGTGTGTGACCCATTAGATCCAACTTAGCTTCTGACATAACTGGGCTTGGGCCCAACAAGCCCACAACCCAATTAATGACAACACAGAGCACTAACAATGCTTTGTTGCCCCAGAACTAGTCAGATTAATGACTTGATCAACCTATTGCACATATTTGGTTACCGTATGTATTTCCCTTCATCTCGGTTATCTTCCCATTAACCTAGGATAAGGAAATGTATCAACCCCTGCGGTTTAGGGTAAGCTTTATTCGAAATAAGGAATCTTCAATATACTGACTCTAAAGGCAGATCATCCCATGATCTCTTTTACTATGCATAGATTCCCGAGTCCCTGTAAATGTCATCCCGATTTCTCCAGTTTACAGATAACCTAGTCTCTCACAGAGATTTGACGAATTCCTTCAGCTTATTACCCTAGCCCCATGCCCTTTAAGGACACGCCCAACAGTATACATATGAGTCTCCATGTTTCAGGCAGACGAGACATACAATCAAAACATGCCTTTAAGAACACAGTCTAGGTAATAACTTCTGGTCTAAGGAAAGATATACCCAAACATAAAGAGATTACTCTAATGACACTATCTGTGAGATTTCCTCATAGAGTCTCTTTTTGGGCCTGTTCAGTGCGAGCTATATTCTTATAGGTCCACCCACGACTTTAGCTAAGATATCTCTATATCTATAGCTCATGAGGTCTTTACCTTGTATCCATATACAAGTTGATAAGTCGTACTAGTCTTACCCGAGATCACTGATCCCCATACTCAGTGTCTCTAGACTAGGAACATATAATTAGGAATAGACATGCGATATCCTTGAATCCTTATGATCGTGATCTCATCACAGATACTCAAGAGATACCTGTTCTATTCCAAGGGGTTTATCCAGTTCATTCATATAATATTAACAATAATATCGAGACACAATATGAAAATGAATAAATAGTGCTTTCATTTATTTATGACAAACAAAGTTCTACATCTAGTGTCCTTTATTTAATCAAAAGATTGTCTCTAGGACACCCATATACTAACACCCACCAGCCCTTCCCTCAGCCAGAAGTAATCTCATCATGTCTATATTTGCCTGTCTACTAGTTGTCATCATTTCTTGGTTAGCCACTCTATTGGCCTCCAACATATCTTGGTTTGCCTTCATCATAACTTTCGATTCTCGTTGTCTAGTTGCGGCCATATTTTGCTGCATTACTGTCAAAGCTGTTATCATCGGATCAGGCTGCGACGTACCTCCCCTTTGATTTACTCGGGGCCTGGCCAGGCCTGCCAAAATTGAATCTGTCGGGTCATTCAGAGGATCCGGAGTCCTTCTCGGACGAACCATAATTTCTGCATATTTCACACAAAGGAATGAGTTAGCTACGCTCACACTCAGTGATCAGACATGCATATCATAGTACTCTGAGAAAAACTCAAGAATATCACAACCCGAACAGTTTATGCAATATATCACAGGCTTTCCAAGGGAAACTGCTCTGATACCATAAATGTAACATCCCTGTCTCGAGCCGGTTCAATTAACATACATATGATAAAAATAGAAACAGCGGAAGACTTATCTTACGAAAATACGAGCTAACTTTTTATTTTTCTTTTTACATTCTTATTCAGCGTAAACGGAAATCGGACAGAGTAACCTCTATAAATCGGACAACTGGGGATTTTCCAATCACACTCCTAATAGTTCCTGATAGACAGTATCAGCAATATTTATATCCAGAGGTACCAATCATGCAATTAAAATCAGATACCCATCCATGGGCGCATGCAAAACTTGGCTCTGTGCCACTAATCTAACAGCATGCAATCCAAGACATAAGCATAACTGAATACTACATAATCATATCAACATGCCTGAATACAAAAATGTACATGCATCAAACTGAAGAACATGTACAGGCCATATACAGAGTGAAAGATCAGACATAATGATCCTCAAAATAACTGAAATCTAAACTACATCAACACACTCCAAAAAAGGTAGTAGACTACAGCCACTCAAAATCCGGTCAGTCGAACGTCTCAGCCACGTGTCGCGTCTCTGCCTGCTGAGGGCTCACCGACAGTCTGGGAACCTGAAATCATGTCCCCAAAGAGGGGTGAGATTACAAATCTCAATAAGCTCCAGGTTTATAGAGAATTCTCCATACCCCTGGCTCGTTCCTGCATGAAATTCAGATACAGAGTATACAATGCTCATATAACAGATGTCAGAACAGAACAAAACATATATCCATATCATATCAGAGGCGTGCGCCGTCATTCCCAAGGGAGGGCCCCAAGCGAAAATTAACACACGTGTTCCCAAGGGACGACCCCAAGCGGAACCATAACATATCAGAGGTGTACATCGTCAATCTCAGGGAAACCCCAAGAAGACATCAGTGTACCATATATCAAAGGCTAGAGATCATTTCAGAATTCATATTACAAAAATCATATTACAGAAATCATATCAGAACAAGTCATATTATATTATCAAATAACTCTATATGAATGGACCTATACAAAGTATCAAAATAACAATCATACAATCCAACCATAGTCCATTAACCATGGTGGAGCACTCAAGCAGGAAAAGACTACTTAAACATAGAGCTTACCTCTTGGAGCTTTACCGATACGCTTACTTGTGGTACAAGTTACTTATATATCTTCAAGAAAACTCCGATCCTTTTCAGTCCCTAGGTACACCTAGAGCAAGAATCCACAAATACAAATCAATAAAATGCTATAATGCCTAGATTTTACATAACGCATGCATTTTATCGCTTATTTTTCGTTTCTTTATTTTTTTTATTTTTTTGCCAATCCTATGCCAATTTACAAGTCATATACTAATTCTTTTCAAGCTTACATATAGAACCCCAAAGCTAGTTAGCATAAAACCACTAACTCTTAGTGGGCATTTCTCACTTTACACATACTTATCATGTCCTCAACATAACTTACAAATGATAATTCCAAGTCCAATACAATTCCAACCCATTTACTTCTTTAAAGGTTGAAAATGACACATGTAGGTGTGTTCATGACTTTTTCTCCAGCTATCTTTTGTTAGTAACCATTCCCTTCATCACTACATCGAATACCCATCATCATCTCTTATTTAAATATCACTAGATACCTCATCTGTACCTATTTCATGATGAGGGCAGATTTGCACTCATAAGTGTTTACCATCTTTTCATGCTTTTATTTCCTTTATTTCTCCCTATGCATAACTCCAATTAAGTAAATAATCATTAACCAACCTCAAGACATATAAACACATATTCAAACATATTAAAGCATGATATTCCTTGTTCTTTTTCCTCTTGGCCAGAACAATTATATATAGGAACCATGTCTTTTTCTTTAACTTACATCACCTTTACCAATTCTAATTCACACCATTTATGAATTATTACATACAAGGTATTATTTTCACTTTGGCATTTCATCAAACACTTGGTCTACCTATTTTATTTTACAAAGGCTGAATTATATATTAAAATAATCCATCCATTTTTTTCTTAATTTTCAACATTCCTTCTCATTTACCAAAACCTCCATGAAAACTATGAAACCTCAAGAAAAACTAAATAATATCTTGAAATTTAATCAACCAAATTCATGTTTCATACCTTAAATGAGCTTACCAAGACCTAGAGACCATTTATAACACCTCGTAAATTCAAATGTGAATTTATATGATATAATGTGGGTTAAAAGGGAAGGATTAGTGAAAATCCTGAAATTGGGGTCAAAATGTGTACCAAGGGCAAAATGGTAATTGCTAGAAACGTAAACTGAGGCATGAAAAATGGAGTAGGATATGTATTGTAACGCCCTCCCTTGTATGCATCCAAGAGAGTCGTTTGCTAAGCGGAATTAGAGTCGTTAACGTCACATGAGCTAACAAGCAGCATACAAATCCGTATAAAATTTTTCAACATTTAAATTCTTTTCATAACGGTTTTCCAAAATAGTCATTGTTCACAAAAGTTCAAGCTAACATAATCATGATAAAGACTACAGTCATCCAAAAGTACCAAAACATTTAGCATTACAGTTATCCATTTAAAACAAACAGCAACACTGATAATCCACGCATCAGCAATCATCAGCAAAATATCACGTCTTCATGTGCTTTTATGTCCTCCTGCCATTTAGGAAAATAGCAGCCCCGAAGGGGTGAGAATAATCCCAGTAGTGTGGCAATAAAACCAGTAATATAACAATATTAACTAGGCACAAAATCATAAACAGTCACTTCAACATATCCTTGTTCCTTTTCCTTTTTATCATATTCATATATTGCGTATATAACGCCTTTCCTTTGCGCTTTTAGCACCGTCGTGCGCGCACTTCACAGTGGAATCAAATATCCCTTGGCACCTGAGCTCCATGTGGATTCCATCTGTGGGCCTATGCGGACTGATGCCAAGTGTCCCATACCCCGGTACCTTGGGGATGCCTATATGATGCTTGCTCAAACACATGGTCCTGTACATAACTATTCTAAAACAAGTCCTATATGATCTTGTTATATGCATGCCATGCTATGCTTTCACACACAAAGCGTAAAAATGCGGTATAATGTGAGATGCATGCTTATATACCTTTCATATGCGTTATGCTGCCACATAACGTCTTTACCTCATAGTCATATAGCCATCGCGGCACATTTTTGGCAGTTTCCTTTCATTATAATGGAACATAATATTTTTACAGCATATGGAGCATCATGTTACAATTCTATACCAGTAGTCAATAGTTACATTAGGCATCATCGCCTGACACTTACCTTAGCTTTCCTTAAATATTACCAACGGCAGCGAAATATTCTCACTTCTTAAGCGCACCTAAATCAATTAAAACTAATCATTTACAGTGGCTATTTACAGCAGAACAGAGAGCATACAGCAGTGGCTTACAGCAGCAACACAGTGAGCATTTACAGCAGCAAAACAGTGAGCATTTACAGCAGCAAAACGGTGAGCATACAGCAGCAAAACAGTGAGCATACAGCAGTGTTTACAGCAGCCAAAACAGTGAACATACAGCAGCAAAACAGTGAGCATACAGCAGTGTTTACAGCAGCCAAAACAGTGAACATACAGCAGCAAAACAGTGAGCATACAGCAGCAAAACAGTGAGCATACAGCAGGGTTTACAGCAGCCAAAACAGTGACGTTTTAAACGTTTTCGAAACAGAAACAGTGGCGTTTTTAAAACAGAAACAGTGGCATTTTTAAAACAGAAACAGTGGCACTTTGAACTTCCAAAACAGTGGCATTTTATACATACAAACAGTGGCCTTTGAGGAGTAAAACAGTGGCATTTTTATGTATAAAACAGTGGCATGGAATGACTTAAACAGTGGTACATTATGCATAAAACAGTGGCATATGATGACTTAAAACAGTGGCCTTTTATGCATAAAAACAGTGGCATTTTAAGCATGGAAACAGTGGCATTTCATGACTAAAACAGTGGCATTTTAAGCATGGAAACAGTGGCATTTCAAGGCTAAAACAGTGGCTTAAGGAGCACTAAAACAGTGACATATATGTGCAGAAACAGTGGCTTGTAATGTGCAGAAACAATGGCTTTTAAGTGCAGAAACAGTGGCATAAAATGTGCAGAAACAGTGGCTTTTAAGTGCAGAAACAGTGGCATTTGTGTACATAAAACAGTGACATATAATGGTGATATTGATGAACCGAAACAGTGGCATACACCTTCAAGACAGTGGCATTTTAATGTGATTTTGAGGGACCGAAACAGTGGCATATTATCTACCAAAACAGTGGCACATACATAAGGAAACAGTGGCACATTTCTCTTTAAAACAGTGGCCTAATCATACAAGAATTAGTGGCCTAAGCTCAAACATAACCATAAGATTTTTATGCATACAATTCATCATGGAATGACTCCATTCTTATACTTTTATCATGCTCAACCAAGGATCCAAAGTAACACAAATACAAGAAGACATTCAAGCATTCATACATGGCTACACTAAGAAAGGATTCAAAGTTCAAGGCCTACCTCTTGTAGCACACACTTCACTACACCCTTCTAGCTCTACTTCACAACAAGTCCTCTCTTCCTAGGAGGTCCTATGCGCAAGCAAGGTGATGATGAGCAAGCTTGGACAGTTTCAAGGTTGAAGACAAGGCTGGACAGTGAGGGAGTGTGAGTTGTCTAAAGCAAAGTCTTTCTTTCTCCAAAGTCCCTATGCTACACGGTTTTGAGAGTGAGGAGGTGAGGAAAGAAAATTGGCTGAATGTAAGGTGAGGGCAGCCCTCCCTTATGCGCACATTTAAAGGGAAAAATGAGGGAAGATTGCTATGATTTATCATCATGGAAAATTCTGATTTCTATGAGATGATGGGGCTGCATAAAAGGCTGAAACAAGCAAGGTGTTGGCTTCTAAATTACTCTACTTACATGCAAAAGGGTTAGGGGATTTGTTCAGATTTAGGTGCTGTCCAAAGTCAGAATTTTTCTCTGCATCAGACCAAGGTTTGCGCACAAATGGTGTGGAAAGGAAGTGTCATGTGCACATGTAAGAGCTTTGCTAAGTCAACAAGGAAACTAACCATGTGGCAGCCCAAAAATCTGCACTTGTGCAGTCCTTGGTGCGCAAATGATGAGGGGAAAAAGGTGCATCATGAGTGTAGATTTGTGACAGTCCAAACACTCATATTGGGGCTGTCCTTGTGCAGAAAATTTCTGCATAAAAAGCCAAACCATGCGCACAATGAGAGGGGTGAGGGAGGTTCACTAAGTCCACAAGCAAGAGGGCTTTGTGGCAGCCAAGAATTCTGGTTTTATGGAGCTGCCCTCTGCGCAAAAATGATGGGAATGCAGTCTCATGATGCATGTGGAAGGAGGAGGGGATTTGACTCATGAAGGGCTGCAAAAGCTTACCAAAAATCTGCACAATGCAGTCTCATGATGGAGAGTGAAAGTGGTTATCCAAGTCAACAAGTTATGCAGTCTTGTGTCATAAAAAAAATCTGCATCCAGCCCCTCCCATGTGCGCCCAAAATGGAGAATTATGCAGCCTAAGGTCATGCTAAAATGCACATGTGTCTACCATGCAATGAGGCTTAAATCAAATTATGCATAATCAAGGTGAGGTGGCGGTTTAACAAGGCAAAATGGCAGATTATAAAGGTCCTAATTACTCTCACTTGTGCGCAAAATTGAGAGGGAAAAATACCTTTGCCATGTGAGTGTTACTTGATACACAAGGCACCTTAGTTGGGCAAGGCTTAGGGAAGATAAGGGTGGACACAACCTTGGGCTGAATTGGCTTGATCCAAGAGCCATACTTGGGCCATTGGCCACACACACAAAAGGATCCATTCACACAAGTCCAAAAGCAACAAGTCCACACACTAGCCCACATCCAAACACTAATGCCTTCTAACACATACTCACATTACTCACATGATTTTAATAAATTCATATGCCTACATATACACCCTCCTATGATTTAATTTAATTAATTACCTTAGTCTTATCCAAGGAATAAAAATCAAACAATTCACAAGCCATAACACATAACACATAACACATAAACCATACATCCGAATTCTACACATGTACATATAGCATATAGTACTTAGGTATTTTACTAATTATACGGGATGTTACACTCTCCCCACCAAAAAGGAATTTTGTCCGCAAAATAAACTTACTTAAGAGCTAAACAGTTCTGGATAGCGTTTCTGAACGTCTTCCTCGCGCTCCCAAGTGGCTTCAGCTGCCGATCTGTTGTTCCATAATACTTTCACCAACGGAATCTCTTTAGAACGGAGTCGCTTGACGGATCTTTCAAGAATTTGGAATGGTTGCACTTGATAAGTCAGATTTTCCTTTAGTTCCACTTCTTCCGGATGTAACACGTGAGATGGATCAGAGAGATACCTCCGTAGCTGCGACACATGAAATACATTGTGAATTCCTGACAGATTGGGTGGTAAGGCCAACCGGTATGCAGACTCTCCAATCCGGTCCATAATCAGATACGGTCCTAAGTACCGTGGACTTAACTTCTTTACTCCCATTCTCCTTCCGAGTCCCGATGTAGGAGTGATTCTCAAGAACACATGGTCTCCGACTTCGAAAGATAGAGGCTTATGACGCTTGTCGTAATAACTCTTCTGTCTGGCCTGAGCCCTCTGCATATTCTCCCGAATCTTCTTTACTTGTTCGGATGTTTCTTGAATTAGATCGGGTCCTAACATACTTCGCTCACCCACTTCCGTCCAACATAAAGGGGATCTGCATTTTCTCCCATACAAAGCTTCATACGGTGCCATCTGAATGCTGGAGTGGTAACTGTTGTTGTAAGCGAACTCAATCAAAGAAAGATAACTATCCCAGCTGCCTCCTAACTCCAAAACACAAGCTCGTAACATGTCCTCTAATGCTTGAATGGTGCGTTCCGTCTGGCCATCGGTCTGCGGATGATAAGCAGTACTCAACCTCAGTTGGGTCCCTAATGCTCTTTGAAAGGATTCCCAAAACTTGGACGTAAACTTGGGATCACGATCACTGACAATACTCGTAGGAACTCCGTGCAGCTTCACAATCTCCTGCAGATAGATTCTAGCAAGCCTTTCTGTATCATAAGTGGTTCTAACACGCAAGAAATGAGCTGACTTCGTTAAACGATCGACAATCACCCAGATAGAATCATATCCTTCTCGCGTCCGAGGAAGTCCAACTACAAAATCCATCGAAATGCTGTCCCACTTCCATTCGGGAATCTCCAAAGGTTGAAGGAGTCCCGACGGTTTCTGATGTTCGTACTTCACCTTCTGACAAGTTAAGCATCGAGATACATACTCCGCAATATCACGCTTCATACCCGGCCACCAAAACGAGGTCTTCAAATCATGGTACATCTTCGTGGATCCAGGATGAACTGCGTACTTACCCTTGTGAGCCTCTTGTAAAACTTCTTGTTTCAACTCTTCATTCGGCACAACCAGCCGTCCTTGAAACTTCCAGACATCATTCTCATCCTTTACTACCTCTTGGTTACCAGCCAACTTGCGGACTAACTCTTCATCCTTCTGAGCCTCCTTAATTTTACTGATCAATTCATTCTCCACCTTAAGATTTCCCAATCTTATGCTACTTCCTCTCTCGTCTACTGACAAGTTCAAGTCTCGAAAGGCCTCAAACAACTTCAATTCTTCCATCATCAGAGTTGCAGTGTGTAGTGTCTTCCTGCTCAGAGCGTCAGCTACCACGTTTGCCTTTCCTGGGTGGTACTTAAGTTCAAAATCGTAGTCCTTCAGAAATTCCATCCACCGTCGTTGTCGCATATTCAGCTCCTTCTGGTCGAACAAGTACTTCAAACTCTTATGATCGCTGAACACGTCAAACTGCGAACCATACAAGTGGTGCCTCCAGATTTTCAGTGCGAACACGATAGCTGCTAATTCCAAATCGTGCGTAGGATAATTTTCTTCGTGAGGCTTCAGTTGTCGAGATGCATAAGCTACCGCCATACGATCCTGCATCAACACGCATCCAAGTCCTTTCAGCGACGCATCGCAATAAACTTCGAACTTTCGAGTAGGATCCGGAATCGTGAGTACTGGAGCACTCGTCAATCTGCTCTTTAGCTCCAAGAAACATTCTTCACAGGCTTCAGTCCACTCAAAAGGCTTATCCTTCCGAGTGAGACGAGTAAGGGGTTGTACTATCTGAGAGAAATTCTGGATGAACCTTCGATAATATCCGGCCAGACCTAAGAAACTTCTTACTTCGGTGACAGTCTTGGGTCGTTCCCAATTCATGACAGCTTCAACTTTGCTGGGGTCCACCGCGATACCTTCTGATGAAATGACATGGCCCAGAAACTGGACCTCTTTAAGCCAAAACTCGCACTTCGACCATTTTGCGTACAACTGCTTCTCCTTCAAGACTTGCAAGACAATCCTCAGATGTTCCGCGTGCAGCTCTTCATTAGCCGAGTAAATCAGGATGTCGTCGATAAACACAATTACGAACTGATCAAGAAACGGGCGGAAGATGCGGTTCATGTAGTCCATGAATACCGCTGGAGCATTCGTAAGTCCGAATGGGATCACCTGATATTCGTAGTGCCCATAACGAGTCCTAAAAGCGGTTTTCGGAATATCCTCCGGTTTGACCCGGATCTGATGGTATCCCGATCGTAAGTCTATCTTGGAAAAGACTCTGGCTCCTCTCAGCTGGTCCATCAAATCGTCGATCCTCGGTAGCGGATACTTATTCTTCACCGTGACTTTGTTCAGCTGGCGGTAATCTACACACAGACGTAAGCTTCCATCCTTCTTCTTAATCAAGATAGCTGGAGCACCCCATGGAGAAGTACTCGGTCTGATGAATTCCTTTGCCAAAAGCTCTTCTATCTGCTTCTTCAACTCGCGCAGTTCCAAAGGTGCCATGCGATACGGGGCAATAGAGATTGGTCCGACTCCAGGAACAAGTTCGATCGAAAATTCTATTTCCCTATGAGGAGGCAATCGAGGTATTTCATCCGGGAATACCTCCTCGAATTCTCTAACTACCGGTACATTCTGAATTTGATTGTCAATCGAGGTCTCAGCCTCGATCGACAAAAGATACCCTGCTGCTCCCTTGCGGAGCTCTTTTCTAACTTGCAATAAGGAAATGAGAGAGAAAGGTTGAAAATTACCATCCTTCGCAGGAACAATGACTTTCCCCGCTCGACAATCCAAAGTTATCCCGTTTTCCGTCAACCAGTCCATACCGATAATCACATCGAAGTTGAATACCGGCAGGACCACCAAGTTAACTGTATACGTGTTCCCTTCGTACTGCAAGGTAACACCTCTGCAGATCTCTGAGGCTGTGCACGATCCCCCCGTAGGTGTGCTGATGTGTAACTCATAAGGTAACGGGGTTGGGGTGATGCCTATTCTCAAGGCAGTATGCTTTGCCATAAAAGAGCCAGACGCTCCAGAATCAAAGATAACAGAAATTGGGTGACCATTCAGAGTGACATTACCTTTGATCAGGTTGGGAAACTTTTGCGCTTCATTTGCATCCAATGTGAACACTCGAGCTTGCGGAGGCTGTTGGTCAGCGTTCTGGGGGCACTTGTAAGCAAAATGACCTTGCTGGCCGCATCTGAAGCATGCATTGTTGTTCTTGCGACAGACTCCAAAGTGATTCTTTCCACACGTAGCACAAACAGTCGCGCCCTGACGTCCAGTCGACGATTGACCCACCGTAAAGTTTCTCTTAAAATTTCCAGGCCGCGCCTGCAACGGCGTACCTCTGCCTCGACCCCTACCAGGTGCCGCCCTGAAGAATCTGCCTGCTCGATTTCCTCCGTGGAATTGTGGTGGTGGCTTGTTCAAGTTCTTGGCCTCCAGAATGATTCCTTCTGCCTGACGACTCTGGTTGATGAGTTCCGGAAGTGTACGATTAGCCGTCGTCAAGATGAGCTTGCGGATTTCCGGATGCAGTCCGCTCTCGAACTTCTCCACCTGCCATTCTTCATCATAAATGTTCCGGTCGAAGTTGGCGTACTCGATCAGCTGCCCAAACTTTGCGATATACTCATTAACCGTCATGTTACCCTGCCTGAGCGACAGCAGTTCAGTGTGCTTCATCCTTCGCATTGCCTTAGGAAAATACTTATCCAGAAATACTTGTCTGAACACGGCCCACGTCAGCTCCACGTCCTGAGCTCTCAGCAGAGCCCTCGCACCAGTCCACCATGTTAAAGCTTCTCCCATCAGCTGATACGACGCGTAATCAGTCTTCTGCGCTTCCGGGCATGCCATGCGTTCGAAAATATGCTCAATCATCTGCAGCCACCTCGCTGCAGCCTCGGGGTTGTCTTCACCCTCAAAAGTGGGTGGTTGGAAGTTGCGGAAGTCTTTCAACCTCCGACGGGCAATTTCTTCTGCATTTTCATGCAGTGGGGGTTGGTTCTGATTCTGTTGCCTATGATCGCGCCATTCTTGGCTCATATTCTGGATGAACGTGGCCAGTCCTCCAATGGTGGTGATAAGATCCTCTTCTGCATCGCCAGTCCTTCCCCGAGTTGAACCGCGACCACCCGCCATGATTCTGCACTCACAATACCAGGAAATGAGTTGATCAGGCTCACCGCAAGTTATTCATGGCAGCAGTCCCAAGTAGGTACTCGAGTTCAATTCGGACAAGTTAGCTATGCATCCGTGTCTTATCACAGAACAGTCCTAACAATCTAACTACCCTAGCTAATATATACTTAACTATAGCACATTTAAACAGTCAATCAGCAGATAAACACAAACAGCAGTTAATTCAATCAAACACAAGCAATTCCATGGACCAAACTGCTCTGATACCAATTAGTGTAACGCCCTCCCTTGTATGCATCCAAGAGAGTCGTTTGCTAAGCGGAATTAGAGTCGTTAACGTCACATGAGCTAACAAAGCAGTATACAAATCCGTATAAAAATTTTCAACACTTAAATTCTTTTCATAAAGGTTTTCCAAAATAGTCATTGTTCACAAAGTTCAAGCTAACATAATCATGATAAAGACTACAGTCATCCAAAAGTACCAAAACATTAATCATTACAGTTATCCATTTAAAACAAACAGCAACACTGATAATCCACGCATCAGCAATCATCAGCAAAATATCACGTCTTCATGTGCTTTTATGTCCTCCTGCCATTTAGGAAAATAGCAGCCCCGAAGGGGTGAGAATAATCCCAGTAGTGTGGCAATAAAACCAGTAATACAACAATATTAACTAGGCACAAAATCATAAACAGTCACTTCAACATATACTTGTTCCTTTTCATTTTGTCATATTCATATATTGCGTATATAACGCCTTTCCTTTGCGCTTTTAGCACCGTCGTGCGCGCACTTCACAGTGGAATCAAATATACCCTTGGCACCTGAGCTCCATGTGGATTCCATCTGTGGGCCTATGCGGACTGATGCCAAGTGTCCCATACCCCGGTACCTTGGGGATGCCTATATGATGCTTGCTCAAACACATGGTCCTGTACATAACTATTCTAAAACAAGGCCTATATGATCTTGTTACATGCATGTCATGCTATGCTTTCACACACAAAGCGTAAAAATGCGGTATAATGTAAGATGCATGCTTATATACCTTTCATATGCGTTATGCTGCCACATAACGTCTTTACCTCATAGTCATATAGCCATCACGGCACATTTTTGGCAGTTTCCTTTCATTATAATGGAACATAATATTTTTACGGCATATGGAGCATCATGTTACAATTCTATACCAGTAGTCAATAGTTACATTAGGCATCATCGCCTGACACTTACCTTAGCTTTCCTTAAATATTACCAACGGCAGCGAAATATTCTCACTTCTTAAGCGCACCTAAATCAATTAAAACTAATCATTTACAGTGGCTATTTACAGCAGAACAGAGAGCATACAGCAGTGGCTTACAGCAGCAACACAGTGAGCATTTACAGCAGCAAAACAGTGAGCATTTACAGCAGCAAAACAGTGAGCATACAGCAGCAAAACAGTGAGCATACAGCAGTGTTTACAGCAGCCAAAACAGTGAACATACAGCAGCAAAACAGTGAGCATACAGCAGCAAAACAGTGAGCATACAGCAGTGTTTACAGCAGCCAAAACAGTGAACATACAGCAGCAAAACAGTGAGCATACAGCAGCAAAACAGTGAGCATACAGCAGTGTTTACAGCAGCCAAAACAGTGACGTTTTAAACGTTTTCAAAACAGAAACAGTGGCGTTTTTAAAACAGAAACAGTGGCATTTTTAAAACAGAAACAGTGGCACTTTGAACTTCCAAAACAGTGGCATTTTATACATACAAACAGTGGCCTTTGAGGAGTAAAACAGTGGCATTTTTATGTATAAAACAGTGGCATGGAATGACTTAAACAGTGGTACATTATGCATAAAACAGTGGCATATGATGACTTAAAACAGTGGCCTTTTATGCATAAAAACAGTGGCATTTTAAGCATGGAAACAGTGGCATTTCATGACTAAAACAGTGGCATTTTAAGCATGGAAACAGTGGCATTTCAAGGCTAAAACAGTGGCTTAAGGAGCACTAAAACAGTGACATATATGTGCAGAAACAGTGGCATATAATGTGCAGAAACAGTGGCATGTAATGTGCAGAAACAATGGCTTTTAAGTGCAGAAACAGTGGCAGAAACAGTGGCATAAAATGTGCAGAAACAGTGGCATTTGTGTACATAAAACAGTGGCATTTGTGTACAGTGGCATTTGTGTACATAAAACAGTGACATATAATGGTGATATTGATGAACCGAAACAGTGGCATACATCTTCAAAACAGTGGCATTTTAATGTGATTTTGAGGGACCGAAACAGTGGCATATTATCTACCAAAACAGTGGCACATACATAAGGAAACAGTGGCACATTTCTCTTTAAAACAGTGGCCTAATCATACAAGAATTAGTGGCCTAAGCTCAAACATAACCATAAGATTTTTATGCATACAATTCATCATGGAATGACTCCATTCTTATACTTTTATCATGCTCAACCAAGGATCCAAAGTAACACAAATACAAGAAGACATTCAAGCATTCATACATGGCTACACTAAGAAAGAATTCAAGGTTCAAGGCCTACCTCTTGTAGCACACACTTCACTACACCCTTCTAGCTCTACTTCACAACAAGTCCTCTCTTCCTAGGAGGTCCTATGCGCAAGCAAGGTGATGATGAGCAAGCTTGGACAGTTTCAAGGTTGAAGACAAGGCTGGAGTGAGGGAGTGTGAGTTGTCTAAAGCAAAGTCTTTCTTTCTCCAAAGTCCCTATGCTACACGGTTTTGAGAGTGAGGAGGTGAGGAAAGAAAATTGGCTGAATGTAAGGTGAGGGCAGCCCTCCCTTATGCGCACATTTAAAGGGAAAAAGAGGGAAGATTGCTATGATTTATCATCATGGAAAATTCTGATTTCTATGAGATGATGGGGCTGCATAAAGGCTGAAACAAGCAAGGTGTTGGCTTCTAAATTACTCTACTTACATGCAAAAGGGTGAGGGGATCTGTTCAGATTTAAGAGCTGTCCAAAGTCAGAATTTTTCTCTGCCCAACAGCCATGGTTTGCGCACAAAGAGGTGTGGAAAGGGAGTGTCATGAGCACATGAGAGAGTTTTGCTAAGTCAACAAGTAAAACACTATGTGGCAGTCCAAAAATCTGCACTTGTGCAGTCCTTGGTGCGCAAATGATGAGGGGAAAAAGGTGCATCATGAGTGTAGATTTGTGACAGTCCAAACACTCATATTGGGGCTGTCCTTGTGCAGAAAATTTCTGCATAAAAAGCCAAACCATGCGCACAATGAGAGGTGTGAGGGAGGTTCACTAAGTCCACAAGCTAGAGGGCTTTGTGGCAGCCAAGGATTCTGGTTTTATGGAGCTGCCCTCTGCGCAAAAATGATGGGAATGCAGTCTCATGATGCATGTGGAAGGAGGAGGGGATTTGACTCATGAAGGGCTGCAAAAGCTTACCAAAAATCTGCACAATGCAGTCTCATGATGGAGAGTGAAAGTGGTTATCCAAGTCAACAAGTTATGCAGTCTTGTGTCATAAAAAAAATCTGCATCCAGCCCCTCCCATGTGCGCCCAAAATGGAGAATTATGCAGCCTAAGGTTATGCTAAAATGCACATGTGTCTACCATGCAATGAGGCTTAAATCAAATTATGCATAATCAAGGTGAGGTGGCGGTTTATCAAGGCAAAATGGCAGATTATAAAGGTCCTAATTACTCTCACTTGTGCGCAAAATTGAGAGGGAAAAATACCTTTGCCATGTGAGTGTTACTTGATACACAAGGCACCTTAGTTGGGCAAGGCTTAGGGAAGATAAGGGTGGACACAACCTTGGGCTGAATTGGCTTGATCCAAGAGCCATACTTGGGCCATTGGCCACACACACAAAAGGATCCATTCACACAAGTCCAAAAGCAACAAGTCCACACACTAGCCCACATCCAAACACTAATGCCTTCTAACACATACTCACATTACTCACATGATTTTAATAAATTCATATGCCTACATATACACCCTCCTATGATTTAATTTAATTAATTACCTTAGTCTTATCCAAGGAATAAAAATCAAACAATTCACAAGCCATAACACATAACACATAAACCATACATCCGAATTCTACACATGTACATATAGCATATAGTACTTAGGTATTTTACTAATTATACGGGATGTTAGAAAATTTTGATGAATAGTGATTTTTCCGGTGTATTGCGGTATAATTGTACCGATTTTTTGAGTATTTTGAGTTAAAAATATGTCATGCAATTTGTGATTGGAATTAGGTGAGGGATTAAAGTTAAATCGCGTGTGGGACCCGCTTCCACCAAATCACTTAAGTTTCCTCTCCTTTTCTTTTCCCTCACGTGGCTCCCTCCTTTTCTCTCTCTTTTCTTTTCTTCTTCTTCCTCCTTCATATGCACTCCATGGAAGCTTGGGCAAGAAATTTTCTTGCCCATTTTCCACACATTTGAGCCACCAAATCAATAAAGTTCCAACACCAAAGTTGTTAAGCATCATCTTGTGAGTATATTTCCCTTCTTGAGAGAGTCATGAAAGTGACTGCGTGAGGAGATCCTCACCCACCTATTTTGTGCGAATTTTGGGTGTTTGGGGGTCATTGGTGGTGCTTTGACTTGAATGGACACTTGATCATCAACCATTGGAGCCTTAGGAAGCTATTGGTTGTAAGTATTCCTATTTTCATGGAGTTTTTGTGGAGATCACAAAATGGGTTTTTGTGTGGAAGTTGTGTTCATGAATGTGATGTTTGGGGCTTTTAATGGTGTTGCTCCTTTGGACTTAAGTGCTTAGAATGATAAATAATAATGATTTATGCAATAAGAATTATTGGGGAAATTTGTGATAACTTAGGAAGTTTTTGGATGATGCCATGAAACTGTGAAAGTTGAATTGTGTAAGGACTGTGTTGATAAGTAATTGTGTGATGTTTGAGAGTAAACTGGCCTTTGAAGGCCGATGCATGTAAGGTGTAAAAACAAAATTTTTACTGCGGAACATACATGCACACATAGGTTCATGCTTTCAGACAGCATGATGTTACCTTGTTTTTGGCCTGATCAGTCAGGGAGATCAGATGTCAGGCTTGAAGGGTTCAAACCCACTAAAGGTGATCCACACCACCGTTTATCAATGATGCAAGAACCCCTTCTTGAAAGCCACCAGATGAACACCACAGTGAGGCTTGCTATGCGCACAAGTGGTGAAGGTGGAGGCTAGGTATTCTGTTTGGAAAGGTGTAGTGAACTACCCTACAGAATGGTGCATCAGATGAAGGAGAGTTGGCTAGGTTTTCTTGACAAAACCCTAAGGTAAGGAACCAGTATATATACGCACACCTTGATGAGAGGAGGAGAAAATTAATTCTTTCAAAATGAATAACCAACTTTCAAACTTATTTGAAACTTACGCATGGAACAAGGGAGGATAAGGTGGAGCTGTTGCAAAACCAATTTTGCCAACAACCTCCAATCTTATCCTCATGAAATTAAGTTCAAAATAATTTAAACTTAAATTCATAAACTATCATATAGTATACTTTTCATGCGCATAATTCAGCCCTAGAAGGGGTCCAAATATATTGAGTAGTTGCATTCAAAATTTGAATCAACTCACCCACTGATTCCCTCAACCACCAAATCTGAATGGAGCTTTGTTTTAAGTGATAAGATGACATCCTTATCACTCAAATTTGCGCACCAAACAGCCCAAGGATATGCTCCAAAGATGCTTCTTGATCCAAGGAATATGCTCCAATAAGATCCTGTCTTAACCTTTTGTTATGAAACAACTTTTCAAAGCCAATTCAAATTCAAATTCAAACACTTGAATTCAAACGTTCAAACATTCAAATTCAAAATTCAAAATTCAAAATTTCAAATTTCAAATTCAAAATCCGAATTTCAAAATTCAAATTCCAAATTCAAATTTCAAAATTCAAATTTCAAATTCAAAATTCGAAATTCAAATATTTGATTATTAATTTAACTAATTAAATTAATTAGTAATGGCTTGGACTATCCAAGCCCATTACTAAGCTCCATGCACCACCCCACCTATTTAGGTGGGCTTCCAAACAGCTTCTTGGGCTAACAACCATTATTAGGCCCAATACCTTTAAAGCTAGTCCATCATGACTACAAGGTGTTAGTGTGTGACCCATTAGGTCCAACTTAGCTTCTGACATAACTGGGCTTGGGCCCAACAAGCCCACAACCCAATTAATGACAACACAGAGCACTAGCAATGCTTTGTTGCCCCAGAACTAGTCAGATTAATGACTTGATCATCCTATTGCACATATTTGGTTACCGTATGTATTTCCCTTCGTCTCGGTTATCTTCCATTAACCTAGGGTAAGCAAATGTATCAACCCCTGCGGTTTAGGGTAAGCTTTATTCGAAATAGGGAATCTTCAATTTACGGACTCTAAAGGCAGATCATCTCATGATCTCTTTTACTATGCATAGATTCCCGCGTCCTTGTAAATGTCATCCCGATTTCTCCGGTTTACAGATAACCTAATCTCTCACAGAGATTTGACGAGTTCCTTCAGCTTATTACCCTAGCCCTGTGCCCTTTAAGGACACGCCCAACAGTATACCTATGAGTCTCCATGTTTCAGGCAGACGAGGCATACAATCAAAACATGCCTTCAAGAACACAGTCTAGGTAATAACTTCTGGTCTAAGGAAAGACATACCAAAACATAAAGAGATTACTCTAATGACACTTCTGTGAGATTTCCTCATAGAGTCTCTTTTTGGGTCTGTTCAGTGCGAGCTATACTCTTATAGGTCCACCCACGACTTTAGCTAAGATATCTCCATATCTGCAGCTCATGAGGTCTTTACCTTGTATTCATATACAAGTAGATAAGTCGTACTAGTCTTACTCGAGATCACTGATCCCCAAACTCAGTGTCTCTAGACTAGGAACATATAATTAGGAATAGACATGCAATATCCTTGAATCCTCATGATCGTGATCTCATCACAGATACTCAAGAGATACCTGTTCTATTCCAAGGGGTTTATCCAGTTCGTTCATATAATATTAACAGTAATATCGAGACACAATATGAGACTGAATAAATAGTGCTTTCATTTATTTGCGACAAACAAAGTTCTACATCTAGTGTCCTTTATTTAATCGAAAGATTGTCTCTAGGACACCCATATGCTAACAATTTTATAATATGATTATACGATGAATATGAGTTTTGAATTGGATTCAATACCCCTAGATTGATGGGCATGAGTAATTCGACCTATTGAGGTAATGGTTGGTTGATGATGTAAAATTGAAGGTGTATGTGAATAACTATGAATTGGTGAATAGTGAGGAGTAATGTAATTGAAATGGATAAATTATTGGTTGTGTGCCATTGGGCCTAAGTGGATCTAATTGATGATGAATTTTCTAAATGAGTGATTGGCATGGAAATTGATTGAGGATCATGTTGTTGATCATATAGGTTGCCTCTCTGGGACGCTATGGAAGCAGATTAAGCTTGGAGCTTACGTATGGAGCATTGGCTCGGAGTTGAGGTAAACCTTTGGAACTTGGGTTTAGTCCGTTGTGTGCTCCACCACGCCTAGTGGAAGGTTGTGGTTGGAATTTGTGTTGTGAACATTGTATGAATATGTATGTTCATGCATTATTTCTTGATTGTGTGACATGCTTGGAGCATGTTGTGTGTGAATTGTTTGATCTCTGGCCAGTAGATGTGTGTTGGTTTGGACTTCCGCTGGATAATTCCGCTGGGGATTCCAGTCGGGTTTTGCCGTGGGACCGACTCTGGGAGCGGTACCAGGATGATCCAAACGTTGGACTTCCGCTGGGGATTCCGGTCGGGTTTTGCCGTGGGGCCGACTCTGGGAGCGGTACCGGGATGATCCAAAATGTGGGACTTCCTCTGGATAGGGCTCATGAGGAGTTCCGGTGGGGTTTTGCCATGGAGTCGTCTCAACCATGGGAGAGGCACCAGGAAGATTCCGGGAGTTATACGATGGGGTCCTTGAACGTAATCCAGCTGTGGATGTTCTTGGATTGTGCCCAGTTGTTGTGATATTGTATGTCATGCATTTCATACTTGGTTATATGTTGCACATTGAGTGAGCCATGGGGTGGAGTGATCCTCTAGTACCCTTGGTTTACTCAGATATATTTGTATATCTCACCCCGCGTTTGGGGACATCATTTCAGGTTAGGTTGAGCCTGGAGGAGTGGAGCATGAGGTGCATATGGAAGGCATCACATGTTAGAGGATTCAGTTGGATACACTTAGTATAAGGATTTATGTTTTGAATTGAGGCCATGAACTTGTGCATGTTGAAAATGCCATGCATTTGTATATGTATATGTATATTCTGTGTGAGCATGGGATCTGTCCATAGCCACCTATGATGTATTGGAAGTATGTGAATGTAATGTAAAGGGCTTGAAGTCTAAATTATGAATTGATTAATCGTATGGTTAATAGGAGCATGAAATAGAGCTTTGGTGATTGAAATCTATGAATATTGTACATGTAAATGGACTGTGATGGGTTGTAAGTGCCCCAAGGCGTTGTTGATCCTTGTGTATGCCACCCATGTGAATTTATATACCTATATATGTTTTAGGTTGCATTAGCAAGATTGGGGATTGTTCTAAAAACAAAGGGAACTCTGGCCAATTTTCGGGGAATTGGCATGTTTTTAGCAAACTTTGGGAGAACGTATCTCCCTCCACTGTGGTCCAATAGGATTGGGCCTTACACCATTTTGAAGGTGGAGTTACCCTCTATGTCATGTCAAAATTTGGGGTTAATCGGAGTTAGAAATGGGGCGGTAGAAGGTCAGGAACTCAGCCCTGGAGTGGCCCCTGCACAAGTGCAGGAAGCTGACTGAGGGGGCTTAAGCGCCCAAATGGGGGCTTAAGCGCCCTGATGCACCTGTGAGTGGGAAAAACCCTCTGTTGCTGGGGGCTTAAGCGCCCAAGTTGGGGGCTTACGCGCCCAAGTTGGGGGCTTACGCGCCTTGCCGTGCGAAAAAAAAATGAGTTAATAAAATTGGCATAACTTGAGCTACAGAGCTCCAAATTTGGCGCGGTTTGAAACCACGCGTAGCTAACGAAGAGAGATATAACATAGTAAGAGAAGAGAGTCAAAAGAGAAGTTCTAAAGTAATTGGGTAATAAGAAAATAGTGAATACACTGGTATTGAATCTGAACAAAATAAGTTTTCAGCCTTATTGGTTTATGGGAGCGACTTGGCATTTTTAAATGTAAGTTGTTTGGTATTAAGCTGTGTATTTCATAATTCTGCAATAAGTTTTGAGTTATGATCAGAGTGCTTTTAAATGTTGTAAAAGATGTTAAAAAGAAAAAAAAAATTACCCGTATTTTATAAATGAAATGTTGTGATTGTAACTGCGCTTAATATCATATTTGGTGATAACATACCGGTTAACAACGGGGTGTTACATTTATGGTATCAGAGCAGTTTCTTAGGGAACTCTGATGATTGTGTGATTGTGGTGAGTGCTGTATAGTTGTACGTAGACTCTTATTGGTTACTACACATGTGATTCCTTAGTTTGGGCCTGATCAACCCATTTCTTCGTGTCATATGTGTGGCCATTATAAGATGCCTTCGTGACAACCCTGGAGCACCAATGCCAGTGCTTAGACTGAGGTCGTGGTTGCAGTGTTGATTGCTCCACAGACATAGATGTTGTAAGTGAATTTGATGAAATTAAGGACTTAGTGTGAATAAATTGAGATAGTATGTCTAATCATTTTGGGTAGAATGCTACCACAGTTGAATGTGTGGTCTTATGGTTAATAAGTATGATTGAATTGAGTGGATATTGTGATGATGATGTTGGTAAGTCATCCCTAAATGTATGGGGAGTTAAAACAATTGAGTATATGTGGAACTAGTGGTATAACCTGGAAATGGTGGGGATTTGGAACCCCGATTAATTTGTGAAAATTTGAATATGAGTGCTTATATGTAAGCTTGGATACCTTAGGGTTAAATAAGAAGGTTATAAGACCCTTGAGAAGGGCATACACTTGGATGAATTAAAAATGTTTGGAAGTACAAGTGAATTGCACCTTCAAAATTTGAATTGAGGAATGTGAGGATCCAAAAAGAACTATGAAAATTATGTGTTGGATGATTCAATGTTGAAAAGTGGGACTGTAGTCCATGATGGTTTAATATTGGTTGAACTTGATATAGAGTATAATAATGTGTAAAAAGTATAATATAAGAAGTTGAGGAAATTGCCATGGATGGCATTGGACGAATTTGATTGAAAGTATGAGGGTTCATAATATAATGATGGTTGGACTTGACAAATGTGAGGTGAGAAAATATAACTGAGTGTGGTGTAGTAATTGTACTAATATGCTTCCATAATGTTGTGTAGCATTGGAATGTTGATGATGTGGCCTAATTATATGTGGGTATTGATGTATAGGATGGTAATTGGGAATGGCTCATTGATAGAGATTCAGGAGGTATATTACATAAGAGAGTTAACCCCTAATAGATGTTTCTTGGAAATTCCAAGGGTGATCTATAAATGTATATAGATTGTGATATAGAGTGGATAATGATCCTGTGATGGCTAAGTGCCAGTATATATATATATATGTATATATATGTTTTGTGAAGGCCGGGGTGCCTATATGTATATCTGTGTTGTAATGAATTAGTAAACTCTTTGGTAAAAGAACAATGATGTAAGTGAAATCCCCTATGATGGGAAATGTTTGAAGAGATTGTCTCTTTGGAGTGTCATTGGACGCTCAGTTTGGTATGGGATTCATGATGGAGTCCCGGTGTGCAAGTTATACCATGGCACACATGTTGTTAATAATGTGACAATTAAGATTGTCATGGGTTTCCCTTGTGGATTGAATCCTAAGAGGTGTTGCTCTTGGAAGTCCCAGGCGAGCACCGCTCTAAGTTGAGATTTATCTGGTGGTCCTGATGTGCTGAATGCATGGACTGGTAAGTGAGGGCACTCTTGGTGTCATAGTGAGATATTGAGAGAAAAAGTGATGTTGTCTTAATGAAGTGGATCTTCTATAATGTTGAGCCTAGTTTCTATGAGTCATGATGGACAACGGATTAGAACTGTACCGAGCATGGATACAATTAAGAATTGAAAAATATGTGCCAAAGTATGAGAAAGATGTTGGAATCATGTGAGGATGATTATGTTATGGATTAGGACTAATGACTAGTCAAGTTAAAGGAGTAGACTATTCAAGGGAAAGAACCATATCCAGGAAGTCATAGTGAATTGTGCATAAGTATGATATAACTAGTATACATTATGTGTCTATACCAAACTCTTTTGCCGTTATATACGGATGTGATGTGAATGTGGTTATCTCTGTGTGGCTTATATGCCCGAAGTGTATGGCTATCTCCGTATGGATTATGTTCCCGAAGATTATTATTGTCTTGTATAAGTAATGTGATGTGAGGTAGTACCTTGTGTTAGTGGGACTGTTAGTACAGCCGATGGCATGTTACCTCTTCTTGCGTGAATTATAAGGACAGATTCTCTGATTGGTGGGTCATTGCACCTGGGGCCCTTAGGACAGCAAGAGCTCGAGGGGTTAAACCTAAGGATGTTTTTACCCATTGCATTAGAGGATTGTATCTTGTGAGGAATGCAAGAGGTGAATTTGGATAACTTTAAGTGGACCGTAACATGTCAAATAGTATGCAATATGTGAGGTGCCATGAGATGGTAGTTGAGTTATGATTTTGAGCACTCGGAGATGTGCATGTTCGTATACCAATTGTGGTGGTAGGGATTTGGGTTCTATGAAAGTTGTGAAGTAAATCGTGGATTTCACCCTATGTGAAGGGAATAGAAGATTGATTAGCACTGATGGATTGAGTCAAGGTCTTCTGGGAAGGCTTGTGATGACGAGATGTTAAGATGGTGGCCTAATGGCT
>JAVKPL010011994.1:0-54417 GCA_032173675.1 Gastrolobium villosum | reverse complement strand
ATGCTGATGATGAGCGTAGGCTCATATCTTTTAGGAAACATAAGCCACCCGCTTTTCTGGGGTCAAGGGACCCAAAGGAGGTTACTGCTTGGTTGAGGGGAATGGACAAGATTTTTCAGGTGATGAGATGAAATTATTGTATTCCGTTTATATGCTGGAGGGTGATGCCCAGGAGTGGTGGGACAATGTGTCTCGCCCATTTGTTATTCAGGGTGAGGTTATCTCTTGGGCTATGTTTGAAGGACTGTTCCATGAAGAATACTTTCCCCGTGATGTTCGGGAGGCAAAGCAAGGTGAGTTTGATAGCCTTGTACAGGGAGTCATGACTGTGGATGCCTATGTGGCAAAATTTAATGAGCTTGTGAAATTTGCAAACTATGGAGGTACACTACCTACTCCGGAATTCTTGTCAGCTAAATTTCAAAGAGGGCTGAGTGAGAAGATTGCAAAAAGGATGTCTAATACTGCGGTGAGAAACTTTGCTGACTTGGTGACCCAATGCAAGAGGGTCGAGACTGTTTATGGGAGGTATCCAAAATCGGATAAGGTAAAAGAGCAAGATGTTAAGAGGACACCTGGTCCTTCTGGAAATACTAATAGAGGAGGTTTCAATAATAATAACAGAGGTAGGGGGTTGCATGTAAGGCAGCCTCCTGGTCAATTCAAGAGGGGTGGAAACACTGGTGGTGGTGGTGCTGCGGACAGATATTTTACCCCAAAATGTGGGAAGTGTGGGAAATACCACAAGGGTGTATGTGGTGCTGGTCCGTTGACATGTTTTAAGTGTGGTCGGAATGGCCACTTTGCTAGGGAGTGTCCGTCTTCTTCGGGGCAGGCTGCGAATCTGCAGGCCTTGCCGACAGCTACTACTACTGCTACTCCTATTGCTGCTGTTCCTATTGTGGGACGAGTATATACTACAAATGCGCAACATACCGAAAAGGCTCCGAATTTGGTAAAAGGTATAATTTTCCTCTCTAATGTTGATTTATCTGTGTTGTATGATTCGGGAGCAACGCATTCATTTGTGGCGGACTATGTGGCTAAGGCGCTGGACTTAAAGGTAACACGAATGGTTCCTCCGATGCGTATTACTACCGCTACAGGAGAGGTTAGTGAATCGTCTTGGATTTGCGAAGATGTGAAATTCACTTATTTAGGCAGGGGTTACACCATTGATTTAATTATCTTACCCCTGGCCTCTGTCAATTTGATATTGGGGATGGATTGGTTGTCTCGGAACTGCGCAATGATTGATTGCTGCGGAAAGAGGTTGTTGCTATCTCACGAGAGGCCGACTGGTTATCCATCTTTGTATTTGTCTGTTAGTCAAACTGTGAAAGCCTTGAAGGCTGGAGATTTGGGTTATGTCCTTTTGGGCGGATTGGTGGGTGACAAAAAGGAGGAGATTTCTACTATTCCGGTTGTAAATGAGTTTGAGGATGTATTTCCTGATGAGATACCGGAATTCCCGCCTGAGAGAGAGATTGAATTCTCGATTGACCTATTGCCTGGTGTGGGGCCGATCTCCTTGGCTCCATACCGGATGTCGCCACTTGAGTTGGCCGAGTTGAAGAAACACATTGAAGAACTGTCTGCGAAGAATTTTATTAGGCCGAGTGTGTCTCCGTGGGGAGCACCGGTGATATTTGTAAAGAAAAAGGATGGTAGCATGAGATTGTGCACTGACTGCCGACAGCTGAATAAAGTGACTATTAAGAACCGGTACCCATTACCGCGTATTGATGATTTATTAGATCAGTTGAGGGATGCCTGTGTGTTTTCAAAGATTGATCTCCGGTCCGGATATCACCAGATTCGGATTAAACCGGAGGATGTACCTAAAACAGCTTTCCGATCCAGATATGGACATTTTGAATATCAAGTGATTCCTTTTGGGCTTACTAATGCCCCGGCGGTGTTCATGGATTATATGAACCGCATTTTTAAATCGTATTTGGACCAGATTGTGATTGTATTTATTGATGACATTTTGATCTATTCTAAGAGTAAGGAGGAGCACATCGACCATTTGAGGACTGTGTTGCAGGTATTGAAGGACAAGAAGTTATATGCTAAGCCGTCAAAGTGTGAATTCTGGTTGTCTGAGGTGCAATTTTTGGGTCATGTTATTTCTGCAAGTGGTGTTGCAGTGGATCCAAGCAAGATTGAAGCGGTGAGTGACTGGGAACGGCCTAAGACTGTGACTGAAATCAGAAGTTTTCTGGGGCTTGCTGGCTATTATCGCCGATTTATACAGGGATTTTCTGCAATGGTTCTACCGTTGACTCGATTGACACGAAAGGATACTCCTTTTGTGTGGACCCAGGAATGTGAGGACTGTTTTCTGCTACTGAAAGAGAAGTTGACCACTGCTCCGGTGTTAACTTTACCTGATCCGGAGGGTGAGTTCGTGTTATATTGTGACGCTTCTAAGAAAGGTTTAGGGAGCGTACTGATGCAGGAAGGAAAAGTGATTGCTTACGCGTCTAGGCAGTTAAGGCCGCATGAAGAAAATTATCCGACGCACGACTTGGAACTAGCTGCTATTGTGTTTGCCTTGAAAATCTGGAGGCACTTTCTGTATGGGATGAAATTTGCTGTGTTCAGCGACCATAAAAGCTTGAAATATTTGTTTGATCAGAAGGAGCTGAATATGAGGCAGCGTAGATGGGTTGAATTCTTGAAAGATTATGACTTTGAGCTGAAATACCACCCGGGAAAGGCTAATGTTGTGGCAGATGCATTGAGTAGGAAGTCTGTCAATTTATCTCATATGATGATGTGGGACAATGAAGTGATTGAGCAATTTCGTGACATGAAAATAACAGATTTCTTTGCAGGGAGAATGTGTGATATGGAGTTGACTCGGATTGAGAACGAGCTGCACGAGAAAATTAAAGAGACTCAGATTCGCAATGAAAGTATAAAGTATTTGAAAGGCCAGAGTGGCATATCTGTTAATGAACAGGGATTATTATTATATCAGGGCAGGATTGTTGTGCCCAAGGAACTTGCAGAGGAAGTTATGACTGAGGCCCATAAGGGTCAATATGCTATCCACCCAGGTGCCACAAAAATGTACCAAGATTTGAAAGTTAAGTTCTGGTGGCCTGGGATAAAAAGGGATGTTGCCGAGTACGTGTCTAAGTGCTTGGTTTGTCAAAAAGTAAAAATAGAGCATCAGAAACCTGCTGGATTACTTCAGCCGCTGGATATACCAGAATGGAAATGGGAGAGTATTTCGATGGATTTTGTTGTTGGATTGCCACGAACTCAAGCTGGTTATGATTCGATTTGGGTTATTGTGGACCGACTTACGAAGTCTGCACACTTTCTACCAGTACGAATGGACTACACCACAAAGAAGTTGGCTACACTGTATGTAAAAGAGATTGTTAGACTCCATGGGATACCGATTAGCATTGTGAGTGATCGGGACCCGAAGTTTACTTCACGGTTTTGGGGAGCTTTGCAGCAGGCTTTTGGCACTCAGCTTCGACTGAGCACTGCTTATCACCCGCAGACTGATGGTCAGACTGAGAGGACCATACAGACACTTGAGGATATGCTGAGAGCTTGCACACTGGAACAGGGTAATGCCTGGGATAAGTACTTACCATTGGTGGAATTTTCTTATAATAACAGTTTTCATTCCAGTCTGGGTATGGCACCATATGAGGTTTTGTATGGTAGGAGGTGTCGTACGCCCACTTGTTGGACGGAGGTAGGCGATAAAGAAAGATTTGGTCCGGATTTTGTGCAGGAAACAACAGTGCAAATTGAAATGATCAGAGAAAAATTGAAACAGGCACAGAATCAGCAGAAAAGTTACTATGACAATAAGCATAGACCGCTGGAATTTGAAGAAGGTGACCACGTTTTTGTACGGTTATCTCCGGTCACAGGTGTTGGCCGTGCGTTGGGTGTGAGGAAGCTGAGTCCTCGGTTCATTGGGCCATATCAAATTATGAAAAGAGTAGGATTGGTGGCCTATCAGCTTGCCTTACCCCCGCAATTGTCTAATTTACATGATGTTTTCCATGTGTCGCAGTTGCGACGTTATGTTCCGGATGAATCACATGTGGTGATGCCGGATAATATTGAAATCAGGGAGAACTTGAAGACTCCCATCGGTCCTATTGCAGTATTGGATCGCAGTGAAAAGCGATTGAGAAGTAAGATTATTCCCATGCTGAAGATTCAGTGGGAAGGCCGCACACCTGAGGAGGCTACTTGGGAGCGGGAGGACGAGATTCTCCGGCTGTATCCTGAGTTAGCGAGCAGGTATGATTTAATTTTGCGGACAAAATTTCTAAAAGGTGGGGTGAATATAACACCTCATATATTTAAATGTGAATTTTAATATTATAATGTGAAAGGAAAATTGGTGGATTAGTGAAAATCCAAGAATTATGGCCAAAATGGGCAAAAAGGGCAAAATGGTAATTGACCAGCCGTGTATTCTGAGGCATAAATACTGAGTTAGAGATTTCAAATGACAAAAGTAATGCTGGAAATGGAATCAGGGCGGAAAATTGAGTGAATAGGCAAATTTGGGAAAAATTGATGAATAGTGATTTTTAAGTGTTAAAATACTGTGGTGTGAGTGTACCGATAGGTGTGAAATTTTTATCAATATTTTGGAGAAATAAAAATATGTCATGGACTGGAAAAATATGTAGATTAAGAATTTATGATCGGAATTTTTATCGGGATTAAAGTTAGATCGCGTGTGGGACCCGTGTGACCGAAGTCACTTAGCCCCCACCTCTTTTTCTTCTTTCCTTTCCTTCCTTTTCTTCTTCCTATGCGCGCCCTCCCCTGCTTGAAGAACAAAAAACCCCATTTCTTCACATTCTTGCCATTTCTTCATTTCTTCACCAAATCTCTTGATTTTGGTGTTGAAATCTATTGTAAACAACCTTCTAGATCCATTGGCAACACTCCCAAGCCTTGAATCCATCTCTTGGCTGCGTTTTTTGGGCAAAACAGATCCGACCCATAGTGTTCTTGGAGCTTCTTGGAGTTTTTGGTCTTCTTATGGTTTAGTGAAGCCTTGGTGGTGAACATACAACACATTGTGAGTATATTTGTGGTATTCTTGTGGTTGATTTCATAGATCTAGGAATTTATGCTCTAAACCTTTAATTTTAGATGTGTGATGATAGAGAGCCCAAATGGAAAAATGCTATTAGATGAAAAGGCCTTAGAATCATGCTTGTAAGCTAGAAATGCTATGATAAATTTTGGTGAAAAAGATAGGTTTTTAACTTAGGAAAATTTGAGGAATTTTCATGAAAAATGAGTTTTGGTGTAATTTGGATTTGATGATTGTTGTAGGGTGCCTCACACGGACGTGATTGTGAAAGGTTGATTTGGAGCTTACGTTTGGAACGGATTGGCTAAGTGTTGAGGTAAACCCTTGGAACTTGGGTTTAATCCCTAGTGTGCTCCACCACACCTAGTGGAAGGTAGTGGTTGGATTATGTGGTTATGACATGGTGTGATTGTGTGCTTGTATGCATATTGCTTGGATTGTATGAAAATTGTTTGGTCACTGGCCAGTTGACGTGTGTTGGGTTTGGACATCCGCTGGATCATTTCGTGACGGAGTGCCAGTTGGGTTGCCATGGGGTCGACTCTGGGAGCGACACCAGGATGAGCCAAACGTGGGACATCCGCCGGATAGGTCTCTTGAGGAGTTCCGGTTGGGTTGGCCATGGAGTTTTCTCAACCATGGGAGAAGCTCTAGGATTGTCTCGGGAGTTATATGATGGAGTCCTTGAACATGAATCCATGCGTGGATGTTCTCGGGTTGTCTCCAGTTGGTTGGTGATATTGTATTGCTTGCATATTACATGATGTCATATTTATACATTTGAGTGAGCCATGGAGTGGAGAGAGCCTCTAGCTCCATTGGTTTACTGAGATATATCCGTATATCTCACCCCGTGTTTGGGGGACCACATTTCAGGTCACTATGAGCCGGGAGGAGCTTCGGGCAAGAAGCCCGTATAGTGGACATTGGATTGGCATGCGGTGCATTGGGATTGCATGACATTTTGGAGGAGGACTATGGATTGCACATAGCATGACATTAGTATTTTGAGACTTAGGTCATGAACATATTGCATGATGTTATTGCCATGCTTTTGTAGTGTTCATGATGGTATACTAAGTCTTGTTTATTGTTCATTATTCATGACATGGATAACTGTATATTTTGAGTGAGCATGGGACTTGTCCATTGCCACATTCATTGCCTTGAAGACTTGGTGATTCATGTTGTAAAAATGGTCCATATTTGTATGTAAATGGCCATTGCTTTGAGGACTTGTTAAATGATGTATGTTTTAAGGAAATTGTATGATGGAAGGGCCTAGAGCCTACATTAGGATGTGTTTAAGTGTTGTGTGGAGTACTAAGATGTTTGGGATGGATTACACAACCTTTCTTGGGCTTAAAATGCTGTAATCTGTCATTTTTACTGCATAGTAATCGATTGCCCAAGCATGGTAATCGATTACCATGCAACAGGGGATGAAAATTGGCTACTGTCTTCGCTGGTAATCGATTAATGAGCTTTGGTAATCGATTACCATGTGAGGTAATCGATTACCAACTTGAGGTAATCGATTACCCAAAGTTGGTAATCGATTACCAGAACAGAGGAGGTCAAAATTTGGCTACTGCCTCATTTTTGACAGGTGGTAATCGATTACCACCCACTGGTAATCGATTACCACAGTGAAATTTTTGAAAATTCAGGTTTTTCTAGACTAAAAGAAACGGGCTTAACTTGATGGGTAGAACTCCAAATGGTACGTGGTTTGAAACCACGCGTAGATAACGTAAAGGACTACAACTTGGTAAAATGTGAGAGTAAGATGGTGAGTTTAAATGAATTGAATAAAAAGGATGATTAGTGAAATGTATGATTCCGCGAATTGCATTTACAATTATAGTGTTGTATTAATTGATTACGGAAAAAGTATTGATGTAAGAAAAGGAATGTGTTAAAAGAAAAATTTGCCCGTAATTTAATTAACCCAATCACTGTGATTGTAACTGCGCTTAATATCATAATCAATGTTAACAATACTGGTGTACAACGGGCTGTTACACAATGCAGACCGAGTTGAAGATGACGGCTCTCCTTCAACAGCAAGCCCACCACCCTGTAAAATTAGAGAAACCACATAAGAATTTTGGTGCTAGAAACATTATAATCCAAAATGGTATTTTGGAAAAGGAAAACCTTGAGTGTGGAGGATGGGTATATTCTAGCATATGGTGTTCTAGCCATACGATATATTGCAGATCTCCCACGAGATCTTGGGGTCCCAAAACCATTTTCATGAACCGCAACATGTCGCAACATGTCTAGTAGCATTTGGCGCAATTGACATAATCGGGGATTTAAGAGGAAAGTTTTCACTTTTTAGAAGAGTTGGATCCTCCCTTGGTACAGGATTTTGTACACCTAACTTTGATGAGGAAAGATTAGAAGGTCTGCTCGCCATGTAAGCCTTTGCAAGCTCTACAGGTGAAGCAACATCCTCGATGGGAACCTGTGGACATTACAAAGCAATTCATGTGGGACGGAGCACAATAGAGAAATCAATAATTTCCAATCCACAAGATACAACCAAAAATATACGTAGAAGATAACTATGAAGGTAAGTTCTCATACACTTGAAGTAACATGTGGGATGATCCATTGTCCGCAAGTCAACATTGGTTCTGAGGGATCTATTTCTTTCTTCTTCTCTTCTTCCCTGACATGCGCATCCACAGTTCTTGAACGCAAAAGTGCTGTCAAATGATCAATCTCGGATCTGTGGATAATAGACAATGATCGTGTAAAGAATTAACTATTGTTGTGCTAATTATAAAACAACTACAAATAGATTGAAAGATTAGAAAATTACATTCAGCTACTAATTATTAAAGAAGCAAAATGAGATGCATAATAACAAGAACTCCAAAAACTATAATAAGCGTAAGGAAGAGAAAATCAACACAAAGCTACTAAAAATATATAAGAACAAAAATTGGAAAAACAAATCGATAAAGACTGCTTAAACCTTGAGCCTTTTCTAAAGGAAAATTATTCAAATGCTAAGAGCAAATATATATTCAACAACTAAATAACAAAAGCAATAATTCCTCATGCACATGATACAAAACGTGCCTGGAGAAATTCTTCTGCTTTAATAGTTTCTCAAGCTCGGTTAATCCACCTTCATTAGAGCAATTAATTTGAACATCACCTTCACCAACTGCTCCTTGTTGCTTGCCAGAGGAATTGTCAATCTGTTTATCATTCAACAAATGACAAAACAAAATGATAATGATAAAAATAAAATTGTTTCCCCAATCAAAAGTGAACATTGCAACTACAATGCTCCATAATCAATAGAAATGAAAAAACTATTATATAGCATTTTCAAGATCTTTGAATTCCACTAAGCATTATTTTTTCAAGAATCCATATCCATATGAAAAACTTTGTATATATTCCTTAGTATATAACAATTAAATTCATAATGGAATACCAATTATGCTCATCATGAAGATGCAATTTCAAAGCATAAACACTAACTTCAATTAGCAGATTCGCACTCTGCCATTTCAAATATGTAAAAGTTGAATTCACTCAATCTCTTGACAGAGGACAACAATAAAATCGGATATTGTTACCGACACACAAACATAGAGAAATCATACAAAAGAAAGAAAGAGAATGAATCTTTATTGATGATTGAATATCAATCAAAAAAGGAGAGAAATCTCCTCAAGGGTTTCCCCTTACAATTGAGCTACTGCTTTGTTTTCTCAATACTAACATCTCTCCTCCACTACCTTCTAACCCTATTCCGCTTTAAACTAAACTCCTGTCCTTCCAACTTCTCTAAGTAACTACCTAAGTGATCTAACTAAATATTGAAACCCTATTGTAACTACCCGTACCTAGATGTTGATATTTGGGAATATCTAACAAATACATTACAAAGTACAAAATCATTCAACACACTAGAATTGTAACATCCCAAGGGATGACTAGGGCTGGGAGTGATCGCCGATACAAAATAGATGAGGCACGAACAAGGAGCAGCTCCTGGCAGGCCTCCAGCTAGGGGGTACATGAATGAATCGAATCAACACCCGAATGAGAGGGATCCAGAGGTTGTGCAGGTATGGGACTATACAGTTGAGGATGGCTTAAAGGACTTAATATGTACTACCAATACGAACAAGATGCATCTACTTTTTGGTATCCCATAAGTTAAGAACTTCATAGTTAAGCGTGCTTGACTGGGAGCAATTCTAGGATAGCTGACCTCTTGGGATGTTTCTTAGGAAATGTGAGTGAGAACAAAGCATGCTGAAAAGTCTCATGTTGGTTTATGGGGACAGTCATAGATCCTACAAGTAAACGAGCATTAAAAGAATATTACCTATATAGCACAACTAAGATAAGTCAAGAAAAAGTGACTCCTTATGAGGAAAGGTGTGTTTTACTTGAAAGTTTACAAGCCATTTGACGAAATAAATATATTCGATGAAAGGTAGAAGTAGTACCGGTAACTAAAAAGATGAGGGAACATAGATTGAGGTGGTTTGGGCACGTAATAAGACAACCCTTAGATGCTCCTGTAAGAACAGAAGTTTGTTACCAAGAGATCGACACAAAGAGAGGTAGAGGTAGATCGAAACTTACCTGGGGAAAGGTAGTTAAACAAGACTTGATGGAGTGGGATATAGATTGGTGGACGGTGTGCTTAAGACGGAATGAAGAAAAGCTATAAGCAGGGTGAAGGTTAAACCCGTTGTTATTCCTATATTCCAGATGGTTCCTTTTTAGTTCTTTTCCTCTTCAATCCCCCCTTTCTTTCTTTCCCCTTTCTTGTCTTTTATCTTATTTCCCCCTTCCCCACTTTTTTATTTTTATTTTTGTGTTTATTTATTTCTTTTATTTATTTATTTATTTTTAAATTTTTATCTTACTTTATTATTTATTTATTTATTTATTTTCAAATTTTTATCTTACTTTATTATTTATTTATTTATTTTATTTTTTAATCTCCTCTTATTTATCATTGGGTTCATCTACCACCAACCCCAATTAATTTGGGTTAAAGGTGTTATTGATGTTGATGTTGTTGACAAGCATCTTACTTCACCACCTCATGATTCGGTCCAGGCTTGAACAAATTGTTTTCAGGTGACAAGTTCTTGCCTATAAATGACGTCTATTGACCTCATGCACATGCTTCTAACCCTCTGTCCAAGGTAGAACTACGGTCAACCACAATTTGGAGAACATCCCACAAGAACCCTTAAAGAGGGCCTTAGTAGATCGGTCATCCTAACTAAGCTCACTTTGGAATGCAATATAAACAAGCTAAGAGAGGCATATTCTGACACTTAAAATCCTTAACTGCAACAATAATTCAACAGATACAGAGGTAGGAATAGTAAAAAAGTAAAATATTAGAGGCAAAAATATCAATTTGACTTCTCAAAGCAAAAAAAAAATAAATAGAGTGAAGTATATTTGATGTAATATTAAAAAATTGTGGTCAAACTAAGAATAGCCTAAAAATATTTTTGTTGTCGCCAGGACAAAATATAAAAATGAAACACAATTTATCATAAAATCAAACGGATGGACATTCCACTTACACCCCAAAAATGAATTCTTAATCAAGAGGTGTAAATGGTGTTATAATTTATAACAAATAGAGAGTATGCATACTTACGAAGGTAGCTTCTTCATGATGATTGAGCCTAGCTTCCTGTTCCCTTTCTGTACCAAAAAATAAAAAGCAAATAATAATAATATATCCATACAATGTATGTTAATAAAAAAATCATGGAATCAAGAGATTAAATTTCATATCAGTGTAGAACAACAGATAACATTAAAAAGACAAAAAACAAAAGGAAATCATAGAAAAGTTACAACCAAAAAGTCAACTGATGTAACCAGGAGCACAAACAGAAAATATGGAGAGAAAAAATAGGTACATAATTTAACATGCTCAAAGCTACAGCGAACTATAGTCCTACCTCCATAGGTAAAACATAAAAATTACTATGGTCAATATAGATTACAAGGAGTAGCCATTCTGAAGTTGAACCCTAATCCCAATACATCCGAACGCTCATTGTGACTGACATTTCAGTACACTACAACCTACAAGGCCGGTCCTTCTGCTTCCACCACAGATCCCCTTGAAAAAGAAAAAATCCTTTGTGAGACGAAACTTGGGAGAGCCTCACCCCAAAAGCTAGCTTATAAAGTAGGAGAGCCCAAACTCCATAAAAACCTCACACTAAAACCTTATGTTTTCGATGTGGGAATTCAAGTCCCATACATTGCAATTGGATCGTAACACTTTGTTTAAGGAACCCACAGAAAATATTTGTTGACCTTTGACCCCATTTTTCATTTACGTTGTGTCCTACACTCAGTTTAGAAATTAGATATGCATGCTAAAAACCTTATTGTTGAGGAAAATTGTTATTTCAGCATACAAATTATGTCATGTTTAATGTGTTCTTAAGGATTTCGTTTACAAATTACTAATTTACTATCAATCAAATGGGAGGCAATCGAATCTAATCCATTTTGGTTTTGCAACAGATGCAGATCAACACTTAATTAAACCTAAAGCCAACTAAGTTTGTCAAATAAAATATGGTCTTTATACAAGGGCATGAGATGACAGGTAGTGCTCTTCAGTGATGCACCTGAGTTTAACAGAAGAGTTATGATTGGAGATATGGGTTTTCTCAATAAGTCAGCATTTCCGAATTCCTCTAAAGAAAAAAGATAAGATAAGAAGAACAAGAGTGTTTTCCCTCCCTTTCACAACATACTTTCAAGCAAATCAATGCATCAAGCTCAAATTAATAATGCATTTTACAACCTAACAACACACCAAAAGACTTCTTATCTACAAATTAGTGCAGTGAAATATTTTACTCATTTCTTCCTTGTCTATCTACTAATATTTTACAAAATAATACCTTTATCGTGCGAGATTAGTGCGACTTTATTAATAGTCCCTAGAAAGACAAACCAGACAGCTATTTCTAACCTCTCAGCATGTAAAGAATAATTGTATGTGAAATACAAGACTTCTTAAAGAAAGGAATAACAACAGACAATTAATATCAAAGGGTCACAAGATGAAAGAACAATTTGGGCACAAAAATTCAATTAGTTCAAAATGCAATATGATGATGATAATAATAATAATATTCTATCTCCCAATTAACTATTTTTAAAAAAATGACACTTATCAAATTGACATTAATTAATTAGTAATTAATATGATGCTGATAACTGAAACTTGTACTAAATAATTTTCTCATAAAAACCCTAAGAATAATGCCACTAACTAAAAATGACAAACCCACCCAACCCTATTTACAAAATCTCAACTTATGAGGGTAAAAAGAGAGAGAGCTATCAATTAGAAACACAAAACCGTCCTCATATTGAAAAAGAGTAACAAAATTATTTAAAACAAAAAGCACACTAACCTGAAGGAGGGGGAGGAAGTCGCTTGCGGAAAAGAGAGGAGAAGAGATGAGCGCTATAAGTGATGAGCCTGTGGGCAGGATCAACCAGCTTCGACAACCAACTATTGTTCCTCTTAGGTTTTCTGAGGGATGTAGGCGGACGATCATACGGCGTCGTTTGATTCCTGTGGAAGGGGCGTTTGCGAAACTTTTCTCCGGTTCCTAACCCTGCTGTTGCATACAGCTTCTCTTTGTCTTCTATCGCCATTTGACTATTCAGTGATACTCCGAGAAGAAATAGCCACTCTTGATAAAATAAAATAAAAAGGGCAGAGAGTGCAAATTAGGGTTGTAATCATAGAGAGAAACATATTTAAACAGTTTTCATTTCCTTCTTTTCTTATTATTATATAAGTTACGTGAGTAATATAATACAATATTTATAACGAAAAAGGTTATACTTACGATATATTTTCGTTTATAATCTCTTACATTCATATCTTAATCACAATCATATCTTAATCGTTGATTATTATCGCCAATCAATGGTTATCATTTATTATGAATTAATAATTAATTAATAAATTTGATTTGCGAAAATCTTAACTGTTGATTGAATGAAATCAACGATTAAGATATGATTGTAAAAGATTAATAAATTTGACTTGCGAAAATCTTAACCGTTGATTGAAACAAATCAACGATTAAGATATGGTTGTAAAAGATTATTAATTAATTAATAAATTTGAATTGCGAAAATCTTAGCTGTTGATTGAAAGAAACCAATGATTAAGATATGGTTGTAAAAGATTGTAAACGAAAATAAGTTGTAATTATAATCTTCCCCATTTATAATTACTTAAATACTATAATTATTCAAGAATCATTATAATTTTTAGGAAAAAAAAATTATATTAAAATTGATTGTCATTATGATTTTTCTACAAGACATATCAAATGTTACTCAATATACAAGCATGATTTTTCCATATGATGATTTCCGACATCAATATATAATAATGTTTAATTACAAGGATGAAGAATATTATAAAAATGAGATAAGATATTTAAATTAATAATTTATCTGATAAAAATATTTTTATTTTCAAAAGATGATAAATGTAAAAAATCAAGTACAATAATTCTTCCTAAGAATTCAAAATTATCGCCACCAAAAAAATCAAAAGAGTAGATGTTATTAGAAAATCATCCCATCAATTATATATGATATAACTTATCCAACTTAAATAATATCAAATATTTCAATTCTTCAAACAAACAGATACAAAGTTAAAATAAAAACTAGTCATGAAACACGTATAATTGAAGATAGATTTGGCAATTTTAAATACGTAAAAATTTAAAAATATTATTATAAATAAATAAAACATATTTATAGTGCTAATTATTTTTTTATAAAATTAAATTAAAGTTATTATAAAAATAATAATAATTTTTTAGGGTGTCATAAAGGTGGAAAGGAGAAATTTGGACCACTGTTGTAAGAGCCTTAGTCTCACTACCCCTGGCGGGACTTCCAGGGTGTCATCATGTGGCAGTTACTTACTCCCATAGTCCCATTAATACAGATCAGTAATTAATTTTGAAATTAATATAATTTCATTTTTTTAGTATATTTCGGTAAAAAATTATATTATTTTCTCACCTTTTACAACAACAAAAAAGTAAAACAACCATGTATTTTTTTCTTTGGTTTATTAAAAAAATAAAAAATCCATTTCTTAAAGCATGCTAAAAAATAAGATTCAAAATAAAAAATTTAAGAGTGCTTGTAATTCACACAAGAAGAGTTAAATACTAATTAGCTATGCCAAAAGAATATAGAAACACTTAAAGGATTTCATATACTTAATGGATTACAAGGCTACCCTGTTTCAACAGAAGTATAGATGCATGCATTAACTATTTGAACATCCATGGCAACATATACTCAATAAAGCATCTTCCCAAATGAAAGGTTAATGAATTAATTAAATAAAAGAGAAAAGCCTGTCAAAATGTGTAAGTAGTGGTATATATTTTAATTCAAATGAGGATGCTAAACTAGCAATAATAAGACGTGTATTGGAATATGTTTTCACAACATTTGAGTTGGTTGTTGAAGATTAAAATCACCGTAGAAAGTAGTATTTGGTTATAGTGCCAAGAATTTCAAGAAATTTTAATAAAAAATTAATTAAAACAAAAAAATACTTAAAGGATTTTCTTCTTGGTGAGCCAAAGAAACAATTTTTACTCATATGATAGAGAACACAAACCCATAGCAGAACAAACCCAGAAGAAAAACAAAGAAAAATAATGCACAAAACAACTTAAATAGTACGCGCGAAAGCAAAAAAGAAGAAAGTAAAAATAAAAATAAAATAAAAAAACTCCTCTTCCTAAACAAAATTCAACAGAGACGAAGAAAAAAAATTCTAAAACTGGAAAAGTTTAAAATAAAAAGGAACCTATGATGGAGACGTGTTTATCACAAGAAAGATGAGGATGGTCTAAATGTAGAGCAGCCGAAGAGTATGAGGGAGGAAACAGAACAACACAGTTACCTTTAGAGGTGAAAGAATGGTTAAGGTTACTTGGAGGCCAAGGGTGAAGAAGATGGAATGGAAAAGAAAGGGTCTTTGCGAATAAGAATGTGAGAGTGCGTTACTATATATAGTACGATTAATTGGACTGTGAAATTAGAATTCAATGAGACACATACTCCTAATTACCATATTATGAATATACAATATTACGAAGATCTAGAATATCAAACCAGTCTAAAATCAATCGCGATACAAATTGTTAATTTATTTTTAAGTTATAAATCATATCAAATCATAAGATTTGATTAGATAATAAAAGATTTCTTAAAAGATATCGTATCAATAATATATAAGTAAATAATTTTTTTGATTCTCAAAAAAAGAAATGCGAAATCTATTTTAATTCCTTAGAAAAAAATAATATATTAATCTTTTTTGTAAGACTAACGTGAATCTTATTTGAATTTTAGAAGGATCACAATTTCAAAGAACTAAAATTTTTAGTGAGACCATAAGTCGACTTTTTTTTCTCAGAAATTAATTTGGATCCGAGTTTTTTCTTGAGAATCAAAAAAGGTATTTACTCATAATATATTAAGCATGTAATCCTTAAAATATAAATAAAAAAAAAGTTTGATTTTTAGTCCAACCCCAAGTGATATAAAATCTATTTAAATATAAGTACATAATAAATAAATAAGTTAAGAAAAAAATTAAGATTTGAAGATTAGATGGGAAATAAATCTAAATATGATAAAATTAGTTTTACTTTTTTTATCAATTTCAAATGGATTTGATATTTATTTAAATACAAATATATAATAAATAAAGGGTAATATTTCTTTCAAGTTGCATATGAGAGAAAAATTTTCCAGCACATTCAATCAATTGTGGGACCTAGGGGTGGTAAACGAGCCAGGGGCCTTTGGCTCGGCTCGTAAAGGCCTGAGCTCGTTTAATAAAAGCTCGTGTTGGAACCAGGCTTGGACTTGTATAAAAGCTCGTTTAATAAAAAGGCCTCAGGCTCTAATTCAGAAGCTCGGCCTTAGAGCCTCCCAGGCTAACCTAATATATAAATATTTATTTATATTTTTTATACTACTTGTAATAACTCTCTCTTTCATCAATTTATTTCACCCCATTTTATTGGTTTAACAAACATTTTGAATGATTTTGTTCTATATTATGCTATTTGGATATATATTGAATTTATGTATATTTATGGAATTACTAGTGTTGTTCTATATTATCCTTCATCCTCCTTCACACAAACAAACCCACAAAAATTCATTCGTTCCACTATGTATAACACCTCACAATTCTAAAATAAGTAATTAAAGTGTTAAGTGAGGAATTAAGTGAAGGATTAGTGAAAATCCCAAAGATTAGGCCAAAATACAAAGAAAGGGCAAAACGGTAATTAGCCAACACGCAACCCTAGGAAGGTAAAAAATTGAGCAGAAGGTCTCAGATGATAAAAATAAGTCTGGAAATGGATTCAGAACGAAAAATTGAGTGGATAGGCAAGTTTCAGAAAAATCAGTGAATAGTGTTTTTCGCGGGTAAAAATACCGCAGTCAGATTGCACCGTAAAACGTGCCAGTGGAATTTTGAGCTCTAGGTTTCAAATATGAATTTTTAATGGTCTATAGAAATAAGAAATGTGATTTCTGGAAATATTCGATGGAATTAAGTCAGTTTTGAGAAGCGTGCCAACGGCGCGCGCAATAGCGTAAAATAGTGTTTTCCCCGAATGGCCGAAAAACTCCGGATTCATCTGATCAAGTATAATTAAAGGACATTAGTTAATGTCAAAAATTAGAATTTATAAATAAGTTTTGAATTTACGGACGTTTAGTGAAATCGGAGGGTAATTCGGATGAGTTTTAAATCGCGTGGGACCCACCCCACTTGAAAGTCACTTAAGCCACCTCACCATATGACTATTCATGATCTTCTCTCTCCCCTCATTCTTCCAAAACGCAGCAGCCCCCCTCCCTTGCACCATTTGAGTTCAAATTTTCTTCCTCTCATAACTTCATCATTCCTTAACCGAATCGAACGATTCTTGTCTTGAAATTCGATGGAAACGATCATCCGAACCCGTTCCACCGATTAGTTTCCCTCAAAACCCTCTCTATTATGAGATAAAGGGCATATACAGCCACGAAAATGTTGAGATTTTTGTGAATTTGGAGTTGATTTCTTGAGCCATTGCTTGTGGAGTTCTAGGAGGAGTCTTGTGACGCAATTGTGGGTAAGTTTTAACACCTCTCATGGATTGATTTGAAGATTTATTTTTGAAATTGTTTATGAACCCTAAAGAGGGCTTGTTTGATTTGTGGTGTTAGAGAGCTCAAATGGAAAATGTCTATTAGATGATAATGTCTTAGAATGATGTATTAAAGCTAGAAATGCTATGAAAATTTTTGGTGAAAAATGTTGATTTTAACTTAGTAAAATTTTGAGGTGTCAAGACTTTGAACTTTGAAAATGTGTTAGGAGTGTATTGGTGAGTGGTTGTATGATTGTATGATGATATAATAGGATTATATGAGGTGTGGAGTGGTTAAAATTGATGGAAATTCCTTAGATGTGAATTAGTGAGCAAATCGGCCTTTAGGCAAAAAGAGGTAAAATGATATTGTGTAAATTGCATGGATGATGTTTCATGCTTTAAATGGTAATTAGATGGGTTGTGTTGTGATTGTAAAGTGGAAGAATCAATGAAAAATAATGAGTGGTGTCATTTGGCATAAAAGAGCCTAGAGTGAAAGATTTAGCAAACGATGCGTAAAAGACGTAAAACGGAGAAATGACGATTGAATTAGCCTTTTGGCAACCTATTGAAATGTAATAAAATGAGAAAGAAAATTTAGAAAAATAAATCCCTAAATAACACTAATATGGCTGAACCACCAAGTGGGAAAAAGGGGGATTTTGGTGTTTTGCGTTTTGTCGTAATTTGACGTAAACTGACGGCTATGCATGGTTGTATAGGTTGCCGTACGTGGATATAAACTTGGAACAGTAAAACAGTGGATTGCCCTTGGTTTTGAATCAAGTGGATTGAGGTAAGTGATGTGGTTTACACATGATATGTTGAAATTCATGAGTGGATTCAAAGTTCTAAGTGTGTGGAATGGTCCTCTGTGTAGGCGTTCCCTGTGAATTAAGCTGTAAGTGGAGTTCTGCGGAGCTCAGTGGAAGGAAAAAGAAAGGTAACCTCTTGGTACTGGGGCTTGTTCCCCTTTTGTGTTCCACCTTGCTAGTTGATGGCAATGGTAGGAAGTGTGTATGAGTAGTGTAGAACAGCATGAGCATGCATGTGCATTATCACAGTGGGTACTTATGTACCAGATCTCTGGCCAGTAGATATTTTTAGCCTTCGGGCAAGTGTTTCCGGACTGCCACTGGATAGGTCTCCGAGAGGGAGTTCCAGTTGACCCAGGGTCGTGGTGTGTTATCCGGATAGGAGCACACTAGGTTGTCTCGGGTGTATATGGTTGGAAGGGGTACCTTGGTGGGTTGTTCTATGAACACGCCAGGGGTAGTACCCATAGGCGTATAGCCGAGGACATGGCGTGGTATTGGTAGCTACCATCCCGCATGTCGTAGTTGTTCTGATATATTCCCCCTTTCTCTAAATCCCTTGCTTTATCCCGTTTTATAACAGTGATGTTGTTTTATGTTATTTATATACATCGAAGTGAACCATTGGGCGGAGTTTTCTCCAGAACCTCTGGGTTACTGAGATATATTCGTATATCTCACCCCGTCTCGGGGCATTTATTTCAGGAGGTTGCAGTGGCACAGGAGTGGCGGGCAAGGGGCCCATAGGAAGATCATGTATATTTTGCCTAAGTGTATCATATTTATCATTCTAAGTTTATGTTGAAAGATGTAAGTGAAAGGCATGAATTGTAATATGTGATATGTAATTGAGAAGTATAGTGGCATAATGATATTAGATTTATGGTTTATGTTATGTTGAGAAATTGCATGTAAGTGGACTTTTGTGATTGAAATGAGTTAAGGATTTAAAGTGAACTGTTTATGTTTTAAGTATAAATTGGATTGGGTTGTAAGTGCCCCAAGGCGTTGTTGGTCCTTGTGTGTGCCACCCATTGGATTTTGCTGGATTTCAGGTGTATTAGTGGTGTTAAACAGGTTATGCAAATTTGGGAATTCTTGGAAATACAAAGGAAACTCTGGCGAATTTTCTGTAGAATTGGCAGTTTTTGGGTGAACTTTGGAGGAGCGTATCTCTCTCCATAGTGGTCCGATTGGGACGTGCCATACGCCATTTTGAAGCTTAAGATGTCCCCTACGTTGTGTCAAAAGCCTAGGTTCATTTGTGGTGTGCGCAGTCCATGGGAGCTGTTGTCACACACTGCCCTGTTCTGGCCAGCACCAGTGGGCAGATTCGGGTCTGTGTTGGGAAATTAATTCCCGCTTCGTTACTTGGTCAAATTAAGCGTACGATATATCAAATCGAAGTTTGAGGTGTCTAGTTTATGGTGTAAAATTTTGAGAGGCAGTGTCCTTGTGGTTAGGTACAGTTTAATCAGTGAAGTTTGGAGGTTTTAGGCTGTTTTGGAGTTGGTAGGCAATGTTGTTTGTCCAACTTCAAACGGCGATAACCGGAGCTCACGATCTCGGAATCGAGTGTGTGATAGCTTGTTAGAAAGGTAATTGAATAAGGAAAAAAGATAATCTGGAGATTAAGTTTGGATTTTTAGTTTTTGTTCATAGAAAAACAAATTAGCAAGTCCGGTTAAGTGGTAAAAACGTAAAAAGTGAGGAATTGGCTAAGTGGGTTTATGGGAACCCCTTAGTATCTTGTATGTGATAAAATAAAGTGTATAAATAGTTAAGTAAGTCTTCCGCTAGTGTTTCAGTTACGATCACAGCTTTTTATTATTACGCTTTTTATACTTTTACTGTTCGCGTAATAATCGGAAAAAGTTTATCCTCATTTTTATAAATGAATTGCTGTGATTGTAACTGCGCTTAATATCATAATTAATAAACAATACCGGTGTACAACGGGCTGTTACATTTTATGGTATCAGAGCAGTTTTGTTAGGGAACTCTGATAATATATATATAGATGTGTTATGTGCTACATAGTTGTATGTAGATTCTTATCGATTACTGTATATGTAATTCCTTAGTGTGGGTCTGATCAACCCATTCCTTTGTGTTACATGTGTGGTCATCGTAAGAAGCCTGCGTAGTAACCTTGGAGCACCGAATGTGAGTATTTAGCCTGATGTTGTGGCTGCAGTGTCAACTGCTCCATGGACAGAGGACAGCAGTAAGTCAAGTATGAATATTAGAAGGCATAAAAAGAACAGACATAAATATTATATCTGACTTCGATGAAAGTCAAAAGAAAAGTGTATTATAAGCAACAGTGGTGTACAATTTATGATATGTACAATATGTGCATAGACGAACTTTGCAGTACTATGAAAGATAAACATATAACAGAGATGAGCTTATGAGATCGGTGAAATTCCAAGTATATGTGTAGTATAGTAAGACAGTTATGTACAAGTGGTCTTGGTGAATAGACTTCATCAAGGCGAGAGGTTTTGAACCTGAAGAATTATTGAGAAAAGGGAACAAATATTCGTATGCGTGAGTTAAACACGTCATGTTTGATTAGCAGTTATAAGACCAGGACAAGTGCGGTGCACTTGAATGAATTGGGATGGTCCAAGCAGAGAAACAAATAGAAATCCTACGAGATTTGACCACTTGAAAGTATGATGCTGATAGATTGATAATGTGAGAGATATTGAAATATGGGAGTGAATTCCATAAAGAGATACTGTTGACTAAACACAAGAGAGGTGAACTAATGATGAGTGAAGGAATCGCCATGGATGGCACAAGATATATGTACCATGAAGACACTATTGCAGATAGTGGAGTTCAACTCAGATTGGCAGACGTATCAATGATAAAGGAACAGGATGGTTGAGATGTACAGTCATTTGTACGAAAGTAATGAGAATTGTAAAGAAATTACGATCTTGTGGTATATGTATATGTACTACTAATAGTAGTGCGCTTATGAAAATATTGGTATTTGATATGGAGTGACCGACGGAGTAGAGGCATTTTCAAGGAAAAGATATATTCTACAACCACCAAGGGTGGAAGTGATCAGGAAAGTCGATGAGTTGCTCTACAGTATTGAGCGTATGTTATGTGAGCCGTAGCAGGCAATGGACTAGAATGATGGCACGATTTTGTGGGTTATTGTTGTATAACAATAAGGTGAGATGATATGATTAGAGAATGAGCTAAGGTACCACCTAATGTGAAACCGGGTGGTTAGTGTGTGAACTAAGTGCAATAAAGGGTGAAATTACGTGATTAACGAAAGAACTGAGGTGTAAAGTGTGCAGAGAGTGTGGAATATTATGGTCAGCAAGAGAGTTAATGTGTAACTCAAGATGAAAATGATAAGATTTGTTAGTGAACTGAGGTATAAAATTCAGTGCAAGGATTGAGGTGAAGTAGTTATCTGTGATTCGACGGAAATGATTGGAAGATCCCTGTGTGATGGGAAATGTGAAACTTATACTGAGAAATTGAGATGTGTACAGAACTTTGAGAAAATTTAGCAATTATGGATTAGGGATCATGTTATGAACCATGGCAAGTGATTAGTCAAAGTAAAAGAGTAAATAATCTGTGAGAAGAATAAGCGAGGAAGAGATAATGAACTACGGACTGAACGGTAACAAGACAGAAGGGACTATTACGAGTTAGAAAACGTGTACGAAATTACGAAGAGAATGTGGATTATTATAACCGCGACTATGTTATAAACCAGGTCAGAGGGGTCACCGAAACGAAAGTAAACTACCAGTGAGAAGAATGACACAAGAGAGCAAGATGAATTAACTTATATGTAACAGGTGTATATTATACCACTACGACTAAGAGTATGGGGGCAGCCCATGTGGTAATACAGAACAGTTTTGATGTTATATACAGAGGTGATACAGACACCAAATAGACTGGGTTCATGTGTGATCGGGAGTGCACGGTGTACCAGTTTGCTGTTATATACAGATGTATTATGAGTATAAATTCTCTGTGCACAGGGTGCAAGTAATATGATTTGATAGTATGAAGATCTCAGTGGGGCCTATGTGCCAGGAGTGTATAGCTATCTCTGTGCGGGTTAAGTTCCCGGAGACTAGTAGTATTTGATATGAGTAATGAGAAACGAGGAAATGTTCCACATTGGTGTAACGATTAGTATGGTAGACATAATTTATGTAAATGCACAAAGAAGAAACATTTGGGGGATGCCTTATAATAGGGACAGCTAGTAGTAAGTCATTTTTACGGCATGGATCATATGGGTGGATTCTCTGATCGGTGGGTCATGGCATCTGGGGCCCTTAGGACAGCAAGAGCTCGAGGGGTTAAACCTGGGAATGTTGTTACCCACTGTATTGGGAGAGTTTTTCCATATGGTTAACACAAGATGTGAGGTTATATATTTGTAAATGGACAATAATATGTCAGATTTGGATATAAGAGTTGTGGCTTAGTGTGTAAGAACTTTGAAGTGTGATAGTGAAGCACTAATGTAAGTGTAAAGTAAATCTGAGGAAATAAATTTTGTCTCTAAGTGAGGTAGCAAGTTAGTTGGAACCCTCGTCTTATGACCAAAAAGGGATAATAACGTGAGTTAAAGTTGACATAATGAGTAAGTGTCCTTCTAGGAAGGCTAGTGATGATCAAGATCTCAGGTTAAAACAGAAAAGTGTTAGCCCTAAGGAAAAGATGAATTGAAATAGAGTCAAGTGCGAACATGTATTAATGGATGGAAACTATAGTTGTAATTGATTACCAAAAAGTGAATAGCTTGGTTTTGCTGGTAAAGTGGATTGAGAAATGTTGTATGTGATCGCATATGCCACTTATGGTGGAAAGTGTGTGGAAAATGCACAATGATTGATGATGTTTTGATTAAGTAATAATGAGGTATGGACGAGTGTTTGTGGTAATTTTGAATATTCTAAGAGACTGATATACCAACTGGTGGTGAATTATAGAAGTGGTGGCAATAATGGAATTGATTTTAAGTGATTTGATAATTAAGTGTCAAGGATTCCTAGTGAATAGGACTTATATATGAGATATATGACATTTTAAATAGCCCATCGGTTAATAGTGAAGTGGGTCGGAAATTGATTTGTTCCAAAGTGTTTGGTGGAAGTGAGTAAAGCTGTAAAGTAGTAGTATTCTGAGTTTGACATCCAGGATTAAATGATTATGATTACGAGAAAGATGTATAAATGAGTGGAACATAAGGTTAAGTTGTAACATCGGAGTGGAATGAAAATTGAAAATAGTTAGTGGGTGAAAATATTAAGCATGAGTCCTCGATATGGAGGACATTGATGAGTGTGATTTTTAGACCGTGAGAGGTCTGAGTATGGAATTGAACTGACTGAGTGGATAAAGTTGAGATGTTTCAGTTAATGAAAAGAGTAACAGTGAAAGTAAATTATGAATATGACTACTAGATGGAAAGATTCAGGAGTGTGTGTGGTTAAAAGACCTTAAAAGGTTAATGGAAGAGATAAACTGTTGTGAGGATTGTTAGTTTCGTATCACAAGGAGAAAAATATAGTGGTGAGTACCTAAGAAGAGGTGAAAACACGTGACAAGGAAAAGTAAAGTATATGAGTGTATCATTCAATGTGAGTCGGAATCATAAGAAACGACAAAGTGCCCTTGAAACTAGAAAGGATGTGCTTCGGTGAAAGCTAAGAAAACAACTAAATCATAAGTGTAGTAACAGTAATGGAAAGGACTAGTATGTCTGAGTACGGTTGAAACAGTGAGGACAACGAAAAGAGTTAAGTTCTAAAGAAAGTGTGAAGATACATGAAAACAGTTAGTCCATTATGGAAACAACTAGAGATTTTTGGGAACGGCATTGGGTCAGAAAGACAGATGAAGATGAAAATGAGATGAAGTGAGACAAATAAATTGTAATGTGGTCGTCTATTACCGATGAATTGGTGAAAGTGTAACCGTAAGCCGTGAAAAGCTTAAAGTATTGCGAATTGAAGGTCGTTGCACGATAAATGACAAGTGTAAAATGAGTATATGATGAACTACAGTGAGTGAAAAAGCAACAGTGGTTTAAGGAAACAGTGAAAGATATAATGAGTTAAGGGGTCAGATACCCGAAGTTATCAAGTTTGTGAAGGACTAAGTAATCATGGATACCGCAGAGATGAGATTTTTTATTACACCCCATGTTACGGGACCGTTAAGATGTAATTTTGCGGACAAAATTCTAAAAGGTGGGGTGATTATAACACCTCACAATTCTAAAATGAGTAATTAAAGTGTTAAGTGAGAAATTAAGTGAAGGATTAGTGAAAATCTCAAAGATTAGGCCAAAATACAAAGAAAGGGCAAAATGGTAATTAGCCAACACGCAACCCTAGGAAGATAAAAATTGAGCAGGAGGTCTCAGATCTCAGATGATAAAAATAACCCTGGATATGGATTCAGGATGAAAAATTGAGTGGATAGGCAAGTTTTGAAAATTTTGATGAATAGTGATTTTCCCGGTGTAAAAATACTGCGGTATAATTGTACCGATAAGAGTGAAATTTTTATGAGTATTTTGAGGAAATAAAAATATGTCATGAACCAGAAAAATATGTAGATTATGAATTTGTGAGCGGAATTAGGTGATGAATTAAAGTTAAAACGCGTGTGGGACCCGCCGGTGGCATAAGTGAGCTAAACTCACCCTTTTTCCCTCACTTTCTCTCTCCTCCTTCTCTTCTTCCCCGTGGAACAGCCCCTCCCCCTTCCATTTTCGTTTTTTTTGTGGCTTTGATTGATTTCTTCATAACTTCGTCAATTCTTAACCGAATCGGATGATTCTTGTCTTGAAATTCGATGGAAATCATCATCCGAACACAACCCACCGATTAGTTTCCCTCAAAACCCTCTCTATTGTGAGAAAAAAGGCATATACAGCCACGAAATTTTTGGGAATTTTGTGATTTTGGGGTTGATTTCTTGAGCCATTGCTTGTGGAGTTCTAGGAGGAGTCTTGTGACGTAATTGTGGGTAAGTTTCAACACCTCTCATGGATTGATTTGAAGATTTATTTTCGAAATTGTTTATGCACCCTAAAGAGGGCTTGTTTGATTTGTGATGTTAGAGAGCTCAAATGGAAAATGTCTATTAGATGATAATGTCTTAGAATGATGTATTAATGCTAGAAATGCAATGAAAATTTTAAGCGAAAAAAATGGATTTTTAACTTAGAAAAAAATTGATGCATGAAATGGAATTTTTGAGTTTTGTGTTAATGTGTGGTATAGTGAATTGTAGTGTGATTATATGATGTTAGGAAGTGATTATGTGAGTTGTGGGCCATAGGAATTGAGTGGAAATCCTTGGTTTGGACTAACCAAGATTAGGCCATTTATGTACAATTGAGCAAATGGATGTTTTAGAACACTTTGGTGTTGTGTTGTGTGGTGGAAAAGTCATTAGATGGGTTGTGTGGTGATTGGCATGTGGAAGAATCAATGTAAAAATGATAAGTGTTGAAAGTGGCAAAATGTGCCTAAAGTGTAATAATTCGCAAAACGTTGCGAAAAAGTCGTAAAACCGTAAAACGGCGATTGAACTAGCCTTTGGGTAACCTAAGTAAGTGAAATAAAATGAGAAAGAAAATTTAGAAAAATAAAACCCAAAATAACACTATGTAGGCCGAACCCTTAGTGGAGGGGAGAGGAAATCTGACGTTTTCGCGTTTTGACGTATTTTGACTGAAACTGACGGCTGTGCATGGTTGTACAGGTTGCCGTACGTGGATATAAACTTGGAACAGTGAAACAGTGGATTGCCCTTGGTCCTGGATCAAGTGGATTGAGGCGTTACCATGTGTATCAAGCTATGTGTGGAGTTTCTGTGTAGGCGTTCCCTGAGCTCAGTGGACGGAGCTCAGTGGAAGGATAAAAGAAAGGTAACCTCTTGGTACTGGGGCTTGTTCCCCTTTTGTGTTCCACCTTGCTAGTTGATGGCAACGGTAGGAAGTGTGTATGAGTAGTGTAGAACAGCATGAGCATGCATGTGCATTATCACAGTGGGTACTTATGTACCAGATCTCTGGCCAGTAGATATTTTTAGCCTTCGGGCAAGTGTTTCCAGACTACCACTGGATAGGTCTCCGAGAGGGAGTTCCAGTTGACCCAGGGTCGTGGTGTGTTATCCGGATAGGAGCACACTAGGTTGTCTCGGGTGTATATGGTTGGAAGGGGTACCTTGGTGGGTTGTTCTATGAACACGCCAGGGGTAGTACCCATAGGCGTATAGCCGAGGACATGGCGTGGTATTGGTAGCTACCATCCCGCATGTCGTAGTTGTTCTGATATATTCCCCCTTTCTCTAAATCCCTTGCTTTATCCCGTTTTATAACAGTGATGTTGTTTTATGTTATTTATATACATCGAAGTGAACCATTGGGCGGAGTTTTCTCCAGAACCTCTGGGTTACTGAGATATATTCGTATATCTCACCCCGTCTCGGGGCATTTATTTCAGGAGGTTGCAGTGGCACAGGAGTGGTGGGCAAGGGGCCCATAGGAAGATCATGTATATTTTGCCTAAGTGTATCATATTTATCATTCTAAGTTTATGTTGAAAGATGTAAGTGAAAGGCATGAATTGTAATATGTGATATGTAATTGAGAAGTATAGTGGCATAATGATATTAGATTTATGGTTTATGTTATGTTGAGAAATTGCATGTAAGTGGACTTTTGTGATTGAAATGAGTTAAGGATTTAAAGTGAACTGTTTATGTTTTAAGTATAAATTGGATTGGGTTGTAAGTGCCCCAAGGCGTTGTTGGTCCTTGTGTGTGCCACCCATTGGATTTTGCTGGATTTCAGGTGTATCAGTGGTGTTAAACAGGTTATGCAAATTTGGGAATTCTTGGAAATACAAAGGAAACTCTGGCGAATTTTCTGTAGAATTGGCAGTTTTTGGGTGAACTTTGGAGGAGCGTATCTCTCTCCATAGTGGTCCGATTGGGACGTGCCATATGCCATTTTGAAGCTTAAGATGTCCCCTACGTTGTGTCAAAAGCCTAGGTTCATTTGTGGTGTGCGAAGTCCATGGGAGCTGTTGTCACACACTGCCCTGTTCTGGCCAGCACCAGTGGGCAGATTCGGGTCTGTGTTGGGAAATTAATTCCCGCTTCGTTACTTGGTCAAATTAAGCGTACGATATATCAAATCGAAGTTTGAGGTGTCTAGTTTATGGTGTAAAATTTTGAGAGGCAGTGTCCTTGTGGTTAGGTACAGTTTAATCAGTGAAGTTTGGAGGTTTTAGGCTGTTTTGGAGTTGGTAGGCAATGTTGTTTGTCCAACTTCAAACGGTGATAACCGGAGCTCACGATCTCGGAATCGAGTGTGTGATAGCTTGTTAGAAAGGTAATTGAATAAGGAAAAAAGATAATCTGGAGATTAAGTTTGGATTTTTAGTTTTTGTTCATAGAAAAACAAATTAGCAAGTCCGGTTAAGTGGTAAAAACGTAAAAAGTGAGGAATTGGCTAAGTGGGTTTATGGGAACCCCTTAGTATCTTGTATGTGATAAAATAAAGTGTATAAATAGTTAAGTAAGTCTTCCGCTAGTGTTTCAGTTACGATCACAGCTTTTTATTATTACGCTTTTTATACTTTTACTGTTCGCGTAATAATCGGAAAAAGTTTATCCTCATTTTTATAAATGAATTGCTGTGATTGTAACTGCGCTTAATATCATAATTAATGTAAACAATACTTGGAGAGAGAAATTTATTTTTTGTGGAGATCTTATTTTTATTCTTTAACTTGCTAAGCTAAGACAGGCTTCACACAGGCTTTTATTTTTTGTAAATAAACCAGGCCACAGGCCAATTATCCTTTGCAATACTTTCCTCTTAATTTTGTAGACGAGAGAATATAAAATCATGTCAAATATGTTGTATAATACGATTATTTCTCTTAAAATAACACAAAATTGTATCCTTTAAAATAATAAATATTTTCTATTAATAAAATATAATATATTTTTTATTTAATCTCAGATACAAAAGTAATGATTCTTGCTTTCTAGTCAAAATAACATGCTATAAATTACATATATTAAACATTATGAAAATTGCAGTTTAGATTTTATGTATATAATAAAGAGGAGGGATATTCTCACTACCAAAATTTTCCACTACCAATTTACTACCTATCTAATCACCATTAGATTAACATTTTCTCTTTCTTCAAAAACTTTTTAACACTCTCTTTCTTTGATCCAATGGTGATTTGATGGGTAGTAAGTTAGTAGTAAGAATTTTTGGTAGTTAGAATATCCCCACTCTATAATAAATAGAGGAAAGTTATAGTTACAACCTTTTTTTTTACAACCTCTTACAACCATATCTTATCACCGTTGATTTCCGCCAATCAACGGTTATCATTTTTTCAAATTAAACTTATTACATCAACATCACCTTTATCCCAAATTAATTGGGGTCGGTGGTAGATGAACCCACATGAAAGATATAAAATTGTTGAAAAAATAAAATAAAAATAATAATAATAATAATAAATATATATATATATATATATATTATATAAATAAATAAAAGTGAAAAAGAAAGGGACAAGAAGAAGTGGGGAAAATGAAGGGGAAAATGACTCAAGGGTGCTTATTAATTAATTATTAATTCACAATAAATGATAACCGTTGATTGACGGAAATCAACAGTGTTAAAGTATGGTTGTAAGAGGTTGTAAAAAAAGGTTGTAACTATAACCTTACTCTAATAGATAAATGGATTTTGTTTTGGGAGGAAAGTTATAGTTACAACTTTTTTTTTTTACAACCTCTTACAACCATACCTTATCACCGTTGATTTCTGTCAATCAACGGTTATCATTTATTGTGAATTAATAATTAATTAATGTGTTTAATTTGCTAAAATGATAACCGTTGATTGGCGGAAATCAACGGTGATAAGATATGGTTGTAAGAGGTTGTAAAAAAAAAGTTGTAACTATAACCTTCCCCTTGTTTTGGTTTTTAAGTTCAATTATTCTGTTATGACAATTTATCCTCTCGATCTCTCTATTTTTTTTAAATTTTTTCTTCTCTACTTAAGCAAAAGTAAATTTTAGTTGCATTCGATTTTGAAATAAATTGACGTTAAGACTTAAGAGTGATGGTTCATGTAAGTGACGTGGCGTGTGCCAAGTGGTGTGATTTAAAAACATTTTCTGGTTGTAAAAAAAAAAAATAAAAGAAAAGAAAAAACATTTTCTGAATTGCGATGCGTACCAAATATTGCGTTTGGAATTCTGCAAGTCGCGTACGAAGCGATGCTAATGCTACATGACGCATAAATCCGTGCCACGAGTCCAGTTCCATATTGTGTCATTCCCTCTCTGAATTACCTATATTCTCGTTTTCAACTTTTTTTTTTGGCGTGTCTTGCATCTTGCTTGGTAATTTGGCATCCCAATTTGATAATAAAAATGGGTTTTATATATGTCGGATACTTTTAATGTCATGTTACTTGTTACATCCTCTAATTATTGCAATATAGAGAATATCACATTGTTTGCAATCAATATATTTAATAATAATAATAAATAAATAAAAATATTTGAGAAAATAAATCTAGAAAGATTAACTCGAAATACTAACATCCTTCATTATTTATACATGGATGTAAGTTAGTACAAATATTTTGTACTCTAAATATTTTACATCAGTTCCACGCATATATTACATCCTAACTACATAAGGTTACAACGTTTATTCCATACATACTTCTCATTCTAGTCTAGCTTATAGGTGTAGGATTCCACACTGCCTGCATGGAATATGGCTACTGCTCCTTGGTTTCCAACTATTATGTAGAATTCCCAACGGTCGTCATAAAAATAAATTCACAGTCCAACCTTTTCCAGAAAAGATATGTGAGGCATGATGGTTTTTTGGAAAGGTTAGCACAAAATAAACAAATGCGAGATGATTCTCAAAATATTGAGATTTTTAAACTATATCCATTTTCAGCCATAATAATGGAAAATATCAATCTCTCAGGTTTATTTCATAAGCTGAAATAATAACATAAATAATAAATAATAATAACATATTGTGTAATATTTAACTGAAGCTAATTTAATTCCCAATTTTGTGGGTCTCCTGTCTGTGAAAAGTTATGATATTGTGAAGCTCAAGCCATGATAAGGCATCCCTTACCCTAACTATCTGATCCCAAACTTTTGAGGGTCAGTTCACAGCAATAACATACAGTTAAAATTTACACATCCTCTTAATATTTATTTGGTACTAAATAATTTATTGTATCTTATTGCCAAGGAAAATCTTAAATCCGATAAAAATTACAATAACATGAGAGGTAGAACAAAATTAAAAAGAAAGATTAAGGTAAGACAATAGATGAAAATTGGTCTATGTGCATGCCTGTTATATACGGAAAATATGTGAATGATGCTTGAATCGATTTATGTATGATGATGCCTTTTCTTTGGTTCTTAATCAGGCAAGGACATCCAAATTGATATTTTTATATATATGAAACTGCCTTATTAAGGAGATTTGTCGAAGTTGTAAAGACTAGAGATATCTTATCTATTTAAACGGTACTACCTTGCTGTATCGTGTAACAGCCCGTTGTACACCGGTATTGTTAACATTGATTATGATATTAAGTGCAGTTACAATCACAGTGATTGGGTTAATTAAATTACGGGCAAATTTTTCTGTTATCATATTCCTTCTCTTACATCAACACTTTTTCCGTAATCAATTAAAACAACACTATAATTGTAAATGCAATACGCGGAAGCATACATTTTGCTAACATCATTCATCCTTCTTTTTATTCAATTCATTTAAACTCACCATCTTACTCTCACATTTACCAAGTTATAGTCCTTTACGTTGTCTACGCGTGGTTTCAAACCACGTACCATTTGGAGTTCTACCCATCAAGTTAAGTCCCTTTCTTTTAGCCTAGAAAAACCTGAATTTTCGAAAATTACACTGTGGTAATCGATTACCAGTGGGTGGTAATCGATTACCACCTGTCAAAAATGAGGCAGTAGCTAAATTTCTCAATCCTCTGTTCTGGTAATCGATTACCAACTTTGGGTAATCGATTACCTCATATGGTAATCGATTACCAAAGCTCAGTAATCGATTACCAGTGAAGACAGTAGCCAATTTTCGTCCCCTGTTGCATGGTAATCGATTACCATGCTTGGGTAATTGATTAATATGCAGCAAAAATGACAGATTACAACATTTTGAGCCCAAGAATGGTTGTGTAATCCATCCCTAACCCCTTGGTACTCCACACAACACTTAAACACATCCTAATGTAGGCTCTAGGCCCTTCCATCATACAATTTCCTTAAAACATACATCATTTACAAAGTCCTCGAATAATGGCCATTTACATACCAATATGGACCATTTTTACAACATGAATACCAAGACTTCAAGGCTATGAATGTGGCAATGGACAAGTCCCATGCTCACTCAAAATATACAGTTATCCATGCCATGAATAATAAACCATAAACAAGACTTAACATATAATCATGAACACTAACAAAAGCATGGAAATAACATCATGCAATATGTTCATGACCTAAGTCTCAAAATACTAATGTCATGCCATGTGCAATCCAATAGTCCTCCTCCAAAATGTCATGCAATCCTAATGCACCGCATGCCAATCCAATGTCCACTATACGGGCTTCTTGCCCGAAGCTCCTCCCGGCTCATAGTGACCTGAAATGTGGTCCCCCAAACACGGGGTGAGATATACGGATATATCTCAGTAAACCAATGGAGCTAGAGGCTCTCTCCACTCCATGGCTCACTAAAATGTATAAATATGACATCATGTAATATGCAAGCAATACAATATCACCATCCACCTGGAGACACCCAAGAACACCCACGCATGGATTTACGTTCAAGGACTCCATCATATAACTCCCGAGACAATCCTGGCGCCTCTCCCATGGTTGAGAAGACTCCATGGCAAAACCCAACCGGAACTCCTCATGAGCCCTATCCGGCGGATGTCCCCCGCTTGGATCATCCTGATGTCGCTCCCAGAGTCGACACCATGGCATCTCCAACTGGCATTCTCCCTAAGGACGAACCCAGCGGATGTCCAAACCAACACACGTCAACTGGCCAGTGACCAAACAATTTTCACAAAATACAAGCAATATGCATACAAGCACACAATCACACCATGTCATAACCACATAATCCAACCACAACCTTCTTCTAGGTGTGGTGGAGCACACTAGGGATTAAACCCAAGTTCCAAGGGTTTACCTCAATACGAGCAATCCGTTCCAAACGTATGCTCCCAATCAACCTTTCACAATCACGTCCGTGTGAGGCACCCTACAACAATCATCAAATCCAAATTACACCAAAACTCATTTTTCATGAAAATCCCTCAAATTTTCCTAAGTTAAAAACCTATCTTTTTCACCAAAAATTATCATAGCATTTCTAGCTTACAAGCATGATTCTAAGGCCTTTTCATCTAATAGCATTTTTCCATTTGGGCTCTCTATCATCACACATCTAAAATTGAAGGTTTAAAGCATAAATTCCTAGATCTATGAAATCAACCACAAAAATACCACAAATATACTCACAATGTGTTGTATGATCACCACCAATGCTTCACTAAACCATAAGAAAACCAAAAAGCTCCAAGAACCTCCATGAACACTATGGGTCGGATCTGATTTTTGCCAAAAACGCAGCCAAGAGATGGATTCAAGGTTTCTAGGTGTTACCAATGGATCTAGAAGGTTGTTTACAATAGATTTCAACACCAAAATCAAGCGATTCGGTGAAGAAATGAAGGAATGGGAAAAAGATGAAGAATGGGTGTGTTTTTGGTTTTTCTCCAGGGGGTTGCGCGCAAGAGAGAAGAAAAGGAAGGAAGAAGGAAGAAAAAGAGGTGGGGGCTAAGTGACTTCGGTCACACGGGTCCCACACGCGATCTAACTTTAACCCCGATAAAAATTCCGATCATAAATTCTTAATCTACATATTTTTCCAGTCCATGACATATTTTTGTTTCTCCAAAATATTGATAAAATTTTCACACCTATCGGTACACTCACACCACAGTATTTTAACACTTAAAAATCACTATTCATCAATTTTTCCCAAATTTGCCTATTCACTCAATTTTCCGCCCTGATTCCATTTCCAGTATTATTTTTGTCATATGAAATCTCTAACTTAGTATTTAAGCCTCAGAACACACGGTTGGCAAATTACCATTTTGCCCTTTTTGCCCCTTTTGGCCATAATTCTTGGATTTTCACTAATCCACCAACTTTCCTTTCACATTATAATATAAAAATTCACATTTAAATATATGAGGTGTTATATTCACCCCACCTTTTTGAAATTTTGTCCGCAAAATTAAATCATACCTGCTCGCTAACTCAGGATACAGCCGGAGAATCTCGTCCTCCCGCTCCCAAGTAGCCTCCTCAGGTGTGCGACCTTCCCACTGAATCTTCAGCATGGGAATCACTTTGCTTCTCAATCGCTTTTCACTGCGGTCCAATATTGCAATAGGACCGATGGGAGTCTTCAAGTTCTCCCTGATTTCAATATTATCCGGCATCACCACATGTGATTCATCCGGAACATAACGTCGCAACTGCGACACATGAAAGACATCATGTAAATTAGATAATTGCGGGGGTAAGGCAAGCTGATAGGCCACCAATCCTACTCTTTTCATAATTTGATATGGCCCAATGAACCGTGGACTCAGCTTCCTCACACCCAACGCACGGCCAACACCTGTGACCGGAGATAGCCGTACAAAAACGTGGTCACCTTCTTCAAATTCCAGCGGTCTATGCTTATTGTCATAGTAACTTTTCTGCCGATTCTGTGCCTGTTTCAATTTTTCTCTGATCATTTCAATTTGCACTGTTGTTTCCTGCACAAAATCCGGACCAAATCTTTCTTTATCGCCTACCTCAGTCCAACAAGTGGGCGTACGACACCTCCTGCCATACAAAACCTCATACGGTGCCATACCCAGACTGGAATGAAAACTGTTGTTATAAGAAAATTCCACCAATGGTAGGTACCTATCCCAGGCATTACCCTGTTCCAGTGTGCAAGCTCTCAGCATATCCTCAAGTGTCTGTATGGTCCTCTCAGTCTGACCATCAGTCTGCGGGTGATAAGCAGTGCTCAGTCGAAGCTGAGTGCCAAAAGCCTGCTCTGCAAGGCTCCCCAAAATCGTGAAGTAAACTTCGGGTCCCGATCACTCACAATGCTAATCGGTATACCATGGAGTCTAACAATCTCCTTTACATACAATGTAGCCAACTTCTCCGTGGTGAAATCCACTCGTACTGGTAGAAAATGTGCAGACTTCGTAAGTCGGTCCACAATAACCCAAATCGAATCATAACCAGCTTGAGTTCGCGGCAATCCCACAACAAAATCCATTGAAATACTCTCCCATTTCCATTCAGGTATATCCAGCGGCTGAAGTAATCCAGCAGGTTTCTGATGCTCTATTTTCACTTTCTGACACACCAAGCACTTAGACACGTACTCGGCAACATCCCTTTTCATCCCAGGCCACCAGAACTTAACTTTCAAATCTTGGTACATTTTTGTGGCACCTGGGTGGATAGTATATTGACCCTTATGGGCCTCAGTCATAACTTCCTCTGCAAGCTCCTTGGGCACAACAATCCAGCCCTGATATAACAAAAGTCCCTGTTCATTAACAGATATGCCACTCTGGCCTTTCAAATACTTTATACTTTCATTTCTGATTTGAGTCTCTTTAATTCTCTCGTGCAGCTCGTTCTCAATCCGAGTCAACTCCATATCACACATTCTTCCTGCAAAGAAATCCGTTATTTTCATATCCCGAAATTGCTCAATCACTTCATTGTCCCACATCATCATATGAGTTAAGTTAACAGACTTCCTACTCAATGCATCTGCCACAACATTAGCCTTTCCCGTGTGGTACTTCAGTTCAAAATCATAATCTTTCAAGAATTCAACCCATCTACGCTGTCTCATATTCAGCTCCTTCTGATCGAACAAATATTTCAAGCTTTTATGGTCTGAACACAGCAAATTTCATCCCATACAGAAAGTGCCTCCAGATTTTCAAGGCAAACACAATAGCAGCCAATTCCAAGTCGTGCGTCGGATAATTTTCTTCATGCGGCCTTAACTGCCTAGACGCATAAGCAATCACTTTTCCTTCCTGCATCAGCACGCTCCCTAAACCTTTCTTAGAAGCATCACAATATAACACAAACTCACCCTCCGGATCAGGTAGAGTCAACACCGGAGCAGTAGTCAATTTTTCTTTTAGTAGCAGAAAACAGTCCTCACATTCCTGGGTCCACACAAAAGGAGTATCCTTTCGTGTCAATCGTGTCAACGGTAGAACCATTGCAGAAAATCCCTGTATAAATCGGCGATAATAGCCAGCAAGCCCCAGAAAACTTCTAATTTCAGTCACAGTCTTAGGTCGTTCCCAGTCACTTACCGCTTCAATCTTGCTTGGATCCACTGCAACACCACTTGCAGAAATAACATGACCCAAAAATTGCACCTCAGACAACCAGAATTCACACTTAGACGGTTTAGCATACAGTTTCTTATCCTTCAATACCTGCAACACAGTCCTCAAATGGTCGACGTGCTCCTCTTTACTCTTAGAATAGATTAAGATGTCATCAATAAATACAATTACGAATTGGTCCAAATACGGTTTAAAGATGCGGTTCATATAATCCATGAACACCACCGGGGCATTAGTAAGTCCAAAGGGAATCACTTGATATTCAAAATGTCCATATCTGGATCGGAAGGCTGTTTTTGGTACATCCTCCGGTTTAATCCGAATCTGGTGATATCCGGACCGGAGATCAATCTTCGAAAACACACAGGCATCCCTCAACTGATCTAATAAATCATCAATACGCGGTAATGGGTACCGGTTCTTAATAGTCACTTTATTCAGCTGTCGGTAGTCAGTGCACAATCTCATGCTACCATCCTTTTTCTTTACAAATATAACCGGTGCTCCCCACGGAGACACACTCGGCCTAATAAAATTCTTCGCAGATAGTTCTTCAATGTGTTTCTTCAACTCAGCCAACTCAAGTGGCGACATCCGGTATGGAGCCAAGGAGATCGGCCCCACACCAGGCAGTAGGTCAATCGAGAATTCAATCTCTCTCTCAGGCGGGAATTCCGGTATCTCATCCGGAAATACATCCTCAAACTCATTAACAACTGGAATAGCAGAAATCTCCTCCTTTTTATCACCCACCAATCCGCCCAACAAGACATATCCCAAATCTCCAGCCTTCAAGGCTTTCACAGTTTGACTGACAGACAAATATAAAGACGGACAAACAGACGGCCTCTCGTGAGATAGCAACAACCTCTTTCCGCAGCAATCAATCATTGCGCAGTTCCGAGACAACCAATCCATCCCCAAAATCAAATTGACAGAGGCCAGGGGTAAGATAATTAAATCAATGGTATAACCCCTGCCTAAATAAGTAAACTTCACATCTTCGCAAATCCAAGATGATTCACTAACCTCTCCCGTAGCGGTAGTAATACGCATCGGAGGAACCATTCGTGTTACCTTTAAGTCCAACGCCTTAGCCACATAGTCCGCCACAAATGAATGTGTAGCTCCCGAATCAAACAACACAGACAAATCAACATTAGATAGGAAAATTATACCTTTTACCAAATTCGGAGCCTTTTCAGTGCGTTGCGCATTTGTAGTATAAACTCGTCCCACAGTAGGAACAACAGCAATAGGAGTAGCAGTAGTAGTAGCTGCCGGCAAGGCCTGCAGATTCGCAGCCTGCCCCGAAGAAGATGGACAATTTCGAGCAAAGTGGCCATTCCGACCCCATTTATAACAAGCCGACGGATCAGCACCACACACACCTTTGTGGTATTTCCCACACTTCCCACATTGTGGGGTAAAATATCTGTTCGCAGCACCACCACCACCAGTGTTTCCACCCCTCTTGAACTGACCAGGAGGCTGCCTCACATGCAACCCCCTACCCCTGTTATTATTATTGAAGCCTCCTCTATTAGCATTACCAGAAGGACCAGGTGTCCTCTTAACATCTTGCTCTTTTACCTTATCCGATTTTGGATACCTCCCATAAACAGTCTCGACCCTCTTGCATTGGGTCACCAAGTCAGCAAAGTTTCTCACCGCAGTATTAGACATCCTCTTAGCAATCTTCTCACTCAGCCCTCTTTGAAATTTAGCTGACAAGAATTCCGGAGTAGGTAGAGTACCTCCATAGTTTGCAAATTTCACAAGCTCATTAAATTTTGCCACATAGGCATCCACAGTCATGACTCCCTGTACCAAACTATCAAATTCACCTTGCTTTGCCTCCCGAACATCACGGGGAAAGTATTCTTCATGAAACAGACCTTCGAACATAGCCCAAGTAATAACCTCACCCTGAATAACATATGGGCGAGACACATTGTCCCACCACTCTTGGGCATCACCCTCCAGCATATAAACCGAATACAGCAATTTTTGTGGATCTTGGCATCTCATCACTTGGAAAATCTTGTCCATTCCCCTCAACCAAGCAGTAACCTCCTTTGGGTCCCTTGACCCCAGAAATGCGGGTGGTTTATGTTTCCTAAAAGATATGAGCCTACGCTCATCATCAGCATTATCAACAACTTGTCCCGCAGCCCCAGTGGATTGGGCAACAGATGACGGATCAGGAACATAGCTAGGGTCAGTAGTATGATGACTAGCCTCACCAGTGTGGTGACTAGCCCCACTCTCCCCCTGTTGAGGAGTAACAGATGGCGTCGGTGTAGGAGTCACCGTAGCCGTATGTGGAGGTGAATTATCCCTCCTAGGACGAGCTCTTTCGGCCCTCATCTCAGCCATAAAGGCCTGCATCATATCCTGATTAGTTTTCATCAGGTTCTCAGTCATATTTCTATTTGCAGCCGTCTCCGCCTGCAGAGCATTCAGGACTGCAGTGACCGGATCCGGTGGCAAAGGACCTGCACCACGTGCCCCACGGCGACCTCGCGCCCTACTCATGATATCTGTACATGTAACACAAAGGAATGAGTTGATCAGACCCACACTGAGGAATCACATATACATTAATCATAAATAGTTCACAGATAGCTATGGCACACAAGATACAACATACACAAACAATCAGAGTTTCCCTCACAAAACGGCTCTGATACCATAAAATGTAACAGCCCGTTGTACACCGGTATTGTTAACATTGATTATGATATTAAGCGCAGTTACAATCACAGTGATTGGGTTAATTAAATTACGGGCAAATTTTTCTGTTATCATATTCCTTTTCTTACATCAACACTTTTTCCGTAATCAATTAAAACAACACTATAATTGTAAATGCAATACGCGGAAGCATACATTTTGCTAACATCATTCATCCTTCTTTTTATTCAATTCATTTAAACTCACCATCTTACTCTCACATTTACCAAGTTATAGTCCTTTACGTTGTCTACGCGTGGTTTCAAACCACGTACCATTTGGAGTTCTACCCATCAAGTTAAGTCCCTTTCTTTTAGCCTAGAAAAACCTGAATTTTCGAAAATTACACTGTGGTAATCGATTACCAGTGGGTGGTAATCGATTACCACCTGTCAAAAATGAGGCAGTAGCTAAATTTCTCAATCCTCTGTTCTGGTAATCGATTACCAACTTTGGGTAATCGATTACCTCATATGGTAATCGATTACCAAAGCTCCGTAATCGATTACCAGTGAAGACAGTAGCCAATTTTCGTCCCCTGTTGCATGGTAATCGATTACCATGCTTGGGTAATTGATTACTATGCAGCAAAAATGACAGATTACAGCATTTTGAGCCCAAGAATGGTTGTGTAATCCATCCCTAACCCCTTAGTACTCCACACAACACTTAAACACATCCTAATGTAGGCTCTAGGCCCTTCCATCATACAATTTCCTTAAAACATACATCATTTACAAAGTCCTCGAATAATGGCCATTTACATACCAATATGGACCATTTTTACAACATGAATACCAAGACTTCAAGGCTATGAATGTGGCAATGGACAAGTCCCATGCTCACTCAAAATATACAGTTATCCATGCCATGAATAATAAACCATAAACAAGACTTAGCATATAATCATGAACACTAACAAAAGCATGGAAATAACATCATGCAATATGTTCATGACCTAAGTCTCAAAATACTAATGTCATGCCATGTGCAATCCAATAGTCCTCCTCCAAAATGTCATGCAATCCTAATGCACCGCATGCCAATCCAATGTCCACTATACGGGCTTCTTGCCCGAAGCTCCTCCCGGCTCATAGTGACCTGAAATGTGGTCCCCCAAACACGGGGTGAGATATACGGATATATCTCAGTAAACCAATGGAGCTAGAGGCTCTCTCCACTCCATGGCTCACTAAAATGTATAAATATGACATCATGTAATATGCAAGCAATACAATATCACCATCCACCTGGAGACACCCAAGAACACCCACGCATGGATTTACGTTCAAGGACTCCATCATATAACTCCCGAGACAATCCTGGCGCCTCTCCCATGGTTGAGAAGACTCCATGGCAAAACCCAACCGGAACTCCTCATGAGCCCTATCCGGCGGATGTCCCCCGCTTGGATCATCCTGATGTCGCTCCCAGAGTCGACACCATGGCATCTCCAACTGGCATTCTCCCTAAGGACGAACCCAGCGGATGTCCAAACCAACACACGTCAACTGGCCAGTGACCAAACAATTTTCACAAAATACAAGCAATATGCATACAAGCACACAATCACACCATGTCATAACCACATAATCCAACCACAACCTTCCACTAGGTGTGGTGGAGCACACTAGGGATTAAACCCAAGTTCCAAGGGTTTACCTCAATACGAGCAATCCGTTCCAAACGTATGCTCCCAATCAACCTTTCACAATCACGTCCGTGTGAGGCACCCTACAACAATCATCAAATCCAAATTACACCAAAACTCATTTTTCATGAAAATCCCTCAAATTTTCCTAAGTTAAAAACCTATCTTTTTCACCAAAAATTATCATAGCATTTCTAGCTTACAAGCATGATTCTAAGGCCTTTTCATCTAATAGCATTTTTCCATTTGGGCTCTCTATCATCACACATCTAAAATTGAAGGTTTAAAGCATAAATTCCTAGATCTATGAAATCAACCACAAAAATACCACAAATATACTCACAATGAGTTGTATGATCACCACCAATGCTTCACTAAACCATAAGAAAACCAAAAAGCTCCAAGAACCTCCATGAACACTATGGGTCGGATCTGATTTTTGCCAAAAATGCAGCCAAGAGATGGATTCAAGGTTTCTAGGTGTTACCAATGGATCTAGAAGGTTGTTTACAATAGATTTCAACACCAAAATCAAGCGATTCGGTGAAGAAATGAAGGAATGGGAAAAAGATGAAGAATGGGTGTGTTTTTGGTTTTTCTCCAGGGGGTTGCGCGCAAGAGAGAAGAAAAGGAAGGAAGAAGGAAGAAAAAGAGGTGGGGGCTAAGTGTGTGCCACCCATATGATTTTATATCCCTATATGTGTTTAGGTTCCTTAGCAAATTGGGGCTTTTTGTAAAAACAAAGGGAACTCTGGCGAATTTTCGGAAAATGTCGGAAATACAACAGGGTACTGCCAAATTTTCGTTCCCTATATGATGGAATTGGACCCTTGGCCTCTCTGGAAGTTAGAGATCTTTCTCTTAGCGTTCCAATGAGACCAAGATTGTGTAAATCGGAGTTGTATAACTCAAGTTATGGGCAGAACACCATAGGTAGTTCAGATTACCTGTTTTGGGGTACTCAGCCCCTGTATTTGACGCTGAGGCGCCAATCTGATGCTGTGGGCGCCGTTGCCACTATCTGCTGACGCTATGGGCGCGGGAATGGCGCTATCAGCAGATAGGGCAAATTACTGAGCTTCAGGTTTGTAGTGATAGGGCAACTCGGATCATCTCCCAAAGAACCTACTTGAAGTCAGAAACGCTCTTGTAAAATAAAATATAAAAGGAAGGGGGATTTTGTTGATTTGGAATTTAAAATTCAAAATTTGAGTTTAAAAAGCAATCAACCTAAGGAATTAGGATTCATTAATTTATTTCTTCATTGGATAAAAAGATATAATTATCAATTCGTGATTAACCCCAATCGAATTAGGAATCCTCAAATTCAATTGGAAACTCTCTCTAGACTATCGCCTAGCATTTGGTTGAATACAGTATCTCAACAATGCGATCGCAGTAGCTTTGATCTGTTCAACTTATGTTCATCGGGTAAATTAATCTGACCATTAAATCTAATGATCAATTTTCCCTTATAAAATTCAATCACATTATTTTGTTTGAATATCTACAATCGCATGATATTCAACCTGAATTGGGAGAAAAATGAAATTGAATTATCTCTGAAATAAAATAGCGAACCTTTAACCTTAGATTGATTAAAGGTGTTTAGCCTAGCATCGCGAGGTTAAACATCATTCAAAATAAAATAAGAAAAGATGAAGAAAATGAAAAGAAAAGAGTGCAGAATCTTGAATTTCAGAGAAAAACTTCAAACAATCGTTTAATCCAAAAGTCTAACTGCCGAAGGGTTTCATAACGTTTCCCATAAATAACCCACATTGAAAACGGGTTAGGGTTTCACCACTTCGGCCCATACATAAAATAAAACCTTAATAAAATAAAACAAAACATTAAAACATAGCCTCGGGCCCTAAACACATTGGGTCTTAATTTGATTTACAAGTCCAAACGTCAAAATAAAATTCCAGCAAAAACACGTCATATTGGGCTCAGGTTTCGTCCATTTTCCTGTCCGAATTGGGCTTCAGTAGCTAAAATAGAATGTTCTTCCCTAGGAAATTTCATGGCATTAGAAATATTAAAATTGACCATGCTATCACCAATTTCCATGGAAAGAGTACCAGCATGCACATCTATCTTAGTCCTAGCAGTTTTCATGAAAGGTCTACCAAGTATGATTGTACTACTAGGAGTCTCACCCTCCATCCTTAGGACATAGAAATCAGCAGGAAAAATCAGATTGTTCACCCTAACTAATATATCCTCAACTACACCAGAAGGGTGAACACTACTCCTGTTGGCTAACTGAACAACAATACTAGTAGCACACAAGGGACCAAGACTAAGAGACTTATACACAGATTCAGGCATAACATTAATGGATGCTCCTAAGTCTAACACACAATCATGAAAAATAGAATTTCCAATAATGCAAGGAATAGTAAATGTCCCTGGATCTTGACACTTCTTGGGCATGGGCTGGATGAGTGCTGACATATTCTGGCTGACGCTGACTTGCTTATCTCCTTTCAGCCTCCTATTGTTAGTGCGCAGCTCCTTCAGATTCTTGGCACAACTCCTTAATTCAGATGATTTTTCTTTAGGAGAAACCAACTTATCAATTTGGTGAGCTATTTTGGAAGCCATCTCACTCGATTTTGAGGGTACAGGGGAATAGCTCATACTAGGCATAGTATTGTCCACATTTTCTCCGGACAATTTTGTATGGCTACGCTTGACTTCATCCAGTAGAATAGGCTTCTGCATGGAAGATGAGGGTTGCTGAGCAGCATAAATACCCACTCCACTTCTAGCAACAGATAGAGAGCTACCATAAAGAGGTAAGCTTGAGCCTTTAGAATAGAGAAGATTAGACTTGTGACGGATTCGGCGGATACGACTAAAAGATCCCACATCATTATCCAATGCTGAACTTCTACGCTTTAATATCTGTAAAAATGAGAAAAGAAAAACACAAAATCTAGTAACATATCAAAAATATACATTGAAAAGACATGACTTATAACTAGCAAGTACTCGTACCCCTTTATTAGGTCCAGAAAGCATGTCATGATCCAATGCAGACCGAGTTGAAGATGACGGCTCTCCTTCAACAGCAAGCCCACCACCCTGTAAAATTAGAGAAACCACATAAGAATTTTGGTGCTAGAAACATTATAATCCAAAATGGTATTTTGGAAAAGGAAAACCTTGAGTGTGGAGGATGGGTATATTCTAGCATATGGTGTTCTAGCCATACGATATATTGCAGATCTCCCACGAGATCTTGGGGTCACAAAACCATTTTCATGAACCGCAACATGTCTAGTAGCATTTGGCGCAATTGACATAATCGGGGATTTAAGAGGAAAGTTTTCACTTTTTAGAAGAGTTGGATCCTCCCTTGGTACAGGATTTTGTACACCTAACTTTGATGAGGAAAGATTAGAAGGTCTGCTCGCCATGTAAGCCTTTGCAAGCTCTACAGGTGAAGCAACATCCTCGATGGGAACCTGTGGACATTACAAAGCAATTCATGTGGGACGGAGCACAATAGAGAAATCAATAATTTCCAATCCACAAGATACAACCAAAAATATACGTAGAAGATAACTATGAAGGTAAGTTCTCATACACTTGAAGTAACATGTGGGATGATCCTTTGTCCGCAAGTCAACATTGGTTCTGAGGGATCTATTTCTTTCTTCTTCTCTTCTTCCCTGACATGCGCATCCACAGTTCTTGAACGCAAAAGTGCTGTCAAATGATCAATCTCGGATCTGTGGATAATAGACAATGATCGTGTAAAGAATTAACTATTGTTGTGCTAATTATAAAACAACTACAAATAGATTGAAAGATTAGAAAATTACATTCAGCTACTAATTGTTAAAGAAGCAAAATGAGATGCATAATAACAAGAACTCCAAAAACTATAATAAGCGTAAGGAAGAGCAAATCAACACAAAGCTACTAAAAATATATAAGAACAAAAATTGGAAAAACAAATCGATAAAGACTGCTTAAACCTTGAGCCTTTTCTAAAGGAAAATTATTCAAATGCTAAGAGCAAATATATATTCAACAACTAAATAACAAAAGCAATAATTCCTCATGCACATGATACAAAACGTGCCTGGAGAAAGTCTTCTGCTTTAATAGTTTCTCAAGCTCGGTTAATCCACCTTCATTAGAGCAATTAATTTGAACATCACCTTCACCAACTGCTCCTTGTTGCTTGCCAGAGGAATTGTCAATCTGTTTATCATTCAACAAATGACAAAACAAAATGATAATGATAAAAATAAAATTGTTTCCCCAATCAAAAGTGAACATTGCAACTACAATGCTCCATAATCAATAGAAATGAAAAAACTATTATATAGCATTTTCAAGATCTTTGAATTCCACTAAGCATTATTTTTTCAAGAATCCATATCCATATAAAAAACTTTGTATATATTCCTTAGTATATAACAATTAAATTCATAATGGAATACCAATGATGCTCATCATGAAGATGCAATTTCAAAGCACAAACACTAACTTCAATTAGCAGATTCGCACTCTGCCATTTCAAATATATAAAAGTTGAATTCACTCAATCTCTTGACAGAGGACAACAATAAAATCGGATATTGTTACCGACACACAAACATAGAGAAATCATACAAAAGAAAGAAAGAGAATGAATCTTTATTGATGATTGAATATCAATCAAAAAAGGAGAGAAATCTCCTCAAGGGTTTCCCCTTACAACTGAGCTACTGCTTTGTTTTCTCAATACTAACATCTCTCCTCCACTACCTTCTAACCCTATTCCGCTTTAAACTAAACTCCTGTCCTTCCAACTTCTCTAAGTAACTACCTAAGTGATCTAACTAAATATTGAAACCCTATTGTAACTACCCGTACCTAGATGTTGATATTTGGGAATATCTAACAAATACATTACAAAGTACAAAATCATTCAACACACTAGAATTGTAACATCCCAAGGGATGACTAGGGCTGGGAGTGATCGCCGATACAAAAGAGATGAGGCACGAACAAGGAGCAGCTCCTGGCAGGCCTCCAGCTAGGGGGTACATGAATGAATCGAATCAACACCCGAATGAGAGGGATCCAGAGGTTGTGCAGGTATGGGACTATACAGTTGAGGATGGCTTAAAGGACTTAATATGTACTACCAATACGAACAAGATGCATCTACTTTTTGGTATCCCATAACTTAAGAACTTCATAGTTAAGCGTGCTTGACTGGGAGCAATTCTAGGATAGCTGACCTCTTGGGATGTTTCTTAGGAAATGTGAGTGAGAACAAAGCATGCTGAAAAGTCTCATGTTGGTTTATGGGGACAGTCATAGATCCTACAAGTAAACGAGCATTACAAGAATACTACCTATATAGCACAACTAAGATAAGTCAAGAAAAAGTGACTCCTTATGAGGAAAGGTGTGTTTTACTTGAAAGTTTACAAGCCATTTGACGAAATAAATATATTCGATGAAAGGTAGAAGTAGTACCGGTAACTAAAAAGATGAGGGAACATAGATTGAGGTGGTTTGGGCACGTAATAAGACGACCCTTAGATGCTCCTGTAAGAACAGAAGTTTGTTACCAAGAGATCGACACAAAGAGAGGTAGAGGTAGATCGAAACTTACCTGGGGAAAGGTAGTTAAACAAGACTTGATGGAGTGGGATATAGATTGGTGGACGGTGTGCTTAAGACGGAATGAAGAAAAGCTATAAGCAGGGTGAAGGTTAAACCCGTTGTTATTCCTATGTTCCAGATGGTTCCTTTTTAGTTCTTTTCCTCTTCAATCCCCCCTTTCTTTCTTTCCCCTTTCTTGTCTTTTATCTTATTTCCCCCTTCCCCACTTTTTTATTTTTATTTTTGTGTTTATTTATTTCTTTTATTTATTTATTTATTTTTAAATTTTTATCTTACTTTATTATTTATTTATTTATTTATTTTTAAATTTTTATCTTACTTTATTATTTATTTATTTATTTTATTTTTTAATCTCCTCTTATTTATCATTGGGTTCATCTACCACCAACCCCAATTAATTTGGGTTAAAGGTGTTATTGATGTTGATGTTGTTGACAAGCATCTTACTTCACCACCTCATGATTCGGTCCAGGCTTGAACAAATTGTTTTCAGGTGACAAGTTCTTGCCTATAAATGACGTCTATTGACCTCATGCACATGCTTCTAACCCTCTGTCCAAGGTAGAACTACGGTCAACCACAATTTGGAGAACATCCCACAAGAACCCTTAAAGAGGGCCTTAGTAGATCGGTCATCCTAACTAAGCTCACTTTGGAATGCAATATAAACAAGCTAAGAGAGGCATATTCTGACACTTAAAATCCTTAACTGCAACAATAATTCAACAGATACAGAGGTAGGAATAGTAAAAAAGTAAAATATTAGAGGCAAAAATATCAATTTGACTTCTCAAAGCAAAAAAAAAAAATTAGAGTAAAGTATATTTGATGTAATATTAAAAAATTGTGGTCAAACTAAGAATAGCCTAAAAATATTTTTGTTGTCGCCAGGACAAAATATAAAAATGAAACACAATTTATCATAAAATCAAACGGATGGACATTCCACTTACACCCCAAAAATGAATTCTTAATCAAGAGGTGTAAATGGTGTTATAATTTATAACAAATAGAGAGTATGCATACTTACGAAGGTAGCTTCTTCATGATGATTGAGCCTAGCTTCCTGTTCCCTTTCTGTACCAAAAAATAAAAAGCAAATAATAATAATATATCCATACAATGTATGTTAATAAAAAAATCATGGAATCAAGAGATTAAATTTCATATCAGTGTAGAACAACAGATAACATTAAAAAGACAAAAAACAAAAGGAAATCATAGAAAAGTTACAACCAAAAAGTCAACTGATGTAACCAGGAGCACAAACAGAAAATATGGAGAGAAAAAATAGGTACATAATTTAACATGCTCAAAGCTACAGCGAACTATAGTCCTACCTCCATAGGTAAAACATAAAAATTACTATGGTCAATATAGATTACAAGGAGTAGCCATTCTGAAGTTGAACCCTAATCCCAATACATCCGAACGCTCATTGTGACTGACATTTCAGTACACTACAACCTACAAGGCCGGTCCTTCTGCTTCCACCACAGATCCCCTTGAAAAAGAAAAAATCCTTTGTGAGACGAAACTTGGGAGAGCCTCACCCCAAAAGCTAGCTTATAAAGTAGGAGAGCCCAAACTCCATAAAAACCTCACACTAAAACCTTATGTTTTCGATGTGGGAATTCAAGTCCCATACATTGCAATTGGATCGTAACACTTTGTTTAAGGAACCCACAGAAAATATTTGTTGACCTTTGACCCCATTTTTCATTTACGTTGTGTCCTACACTCAGTTTAGAAATTAGATATGCATGCTAAAAACCTTATTGTTGAGGAAAATTGTTATTTCAGCATACAAATTATGTCATGTTTAACGTGTTCTTAAGGATTTCGTTTACAAATTACTAATTTACTATCAATCAAATGGGAGGCAATCGAATCTAATCCATTTTGGTTTTGCAACAGATGCAGATCAACACTTAATTAAACCTAAAGCCAACTAAGTTTGTCAAATAAAATATGGTCTTTATACAAGGGCATGAGATGACAGGTAGTGCTCTTCAGTGATGCACCTGAGTTTAACAGAAGAGTTATGATTGGAGATATGGGTTTTCTCAAAAAGTCAGCTCTTCTTTACCTGTTCAGATGTTTCTTGAATTAGATCAGGTCCTAAAATACTTCGCTCACCCACTTCAGTCCAGCATAAAGGGGATCTGCATTTTCTCCCATACAGAGCTTCATACGGTGCCATCTGAATACTGGAATGGTAACTGTTGTTGTAAGCAAATTCAATCAAAGGAAGATAATTGTCCTAACTGCCTCCTAACTCCAAAACGCATGCTCGCAACATGTCCTCTAAAGCTTGAATGGTGCGTTCTGTCTGTCCATCGGTCTGCGGGTGATAAGCAGTACTCAATCTCAAGTGGGTCCCTAAAGCTCGCTAGAAAGACTCCCAGAACTTAAAGGTAAATTTGGGATCACGATCACTGACAATACTGGTAGGGACTCCATGTAGCTTCACAATCTCCTGAAGGTAAATTCTGGCAAGCCTCTCAGTATTATACGTGGTTCTAACACATAAGAAATGAGCTGACTTCGTTAGTCGATCAACAATCACCCAAATAGCATCATATCCTTCTCGCGTCCGAGGAAGTCCAACTACAAAATCCATCGCAATACTGTCCCACTTCCACTCGGGAATCTCCAAAGGTTGAAGAAGTCCCGAAGGTTTCTGATGTTCGTACTTCACCTTCTGACAAGTTAGACATCGAGATACATACTAAGCAATATCACGCTTTATACCCGGCCACCAAAACGAAGTCTTCAAATCATGGTACATCTTCGTGGATCCAGGATGAACGGCATAATTATCCTTATGAGCCTCCTGCAAAACTTTTTTCTTCAATTCTTCATTCGGCACAACTAACCGACCTTGGAATCTCAAAATATCATTCTCATCCCTTACTACATCTTGGATGCCAACTGTAACAGCCCGTGTTAACCCGGATTGTTAACATACTATCGTATTAAGCCACGCTTAATTAAAATGCGGAATAACTTTTTCTTTAATTCAATTATGACGTCATTAAACTTAACCAACTTGATTACTTAATCAATTTCATTAAATACTGCCTGTATGTAAATTGCAAGACAACTAACTGAATACCTCATATATAAATAATACGTGAGTATCTAAAGCCACAGGACTACAACACATAGCCTGGGTCAAAATCCTGATACTTTAATTACAACATCAAATTAGAGACAATAACACAACCATGTGGCATGGACAAACCCCATGCTCACCAAATAAGGCAACAATGCCCAAAAACAGTCTCAACATAAATAACATAATCAAAGCGGAAAACATAACAGCAGTCAGCATATCATCATATCAACTCAGCTCGGGCCTCCTGCCACCTGAGCCCTCAACATTACCTGATCCTGAAATAAGCGTCCCCAAACGTGGGGTGAGATCTCTAACAAGAAATCTCAGTAAGACAAGGGGTCCTCAAGGAGTCTCCACCCCAAGCTCACTTATATGTGTAATATAAGTTCCAAAAACAGTAATTACAATATAAGTTCCAAAATCATGCGATGCAGCAATTAATCATGCCATGTGTGTTTATCAAATCTACTGGCCAGAGAAATGTAGGAATACGTCTATACCTACATGAGTACATGGATACTACCTGCACCTCACCCACAGCTTCACCATCTTGTATGTACTACATACTCAGGCTTACCGTCTAGGTGGACACCACATGCATCTCATAAAAGCTCATTGCATATAAATAGCTCAACAGCATTTCCAAAACAATAAAGCATGTAACACAGCATGCATAAACCCATCCCCATGGGACATGGTGGAACAACAAAATGGCTAAACCGAGGACACGAAAGCTTACCTTGCAAGCTAGCTATCCAAGCCAAGAGTCCAACCACTCACAAGTCCACAAACAGCAGTATCACAATCTGATATGGACCAATAACACATCAATATTAATGCATCACAAGCATACAACTTAAAGACTACGCCTTTCCTTTACGTTTTACGTCTTAAGGCTCCCAACAAAGCCATAAGCCCTTAATCACATGATTCTGACTTAGTTCATTAATTACAGAAGTTCAACTTCCTTAAACTTGGGTCCACAATCACCCAATAGCTTACTGTTCACACAGCACGGCTACTGTTCTGTGAAAACCCAGGATATCCGGATATCAGAAGGGACATATCCGGATATGCCATATCCGGATATCTGTTCGACAAATATCCGGATATCTCACGACAGAATGCAGTTTCTGCATTTCGTGAATATCCAACCCAAAGATCCAACTTTTAACACATGTACACGTTAAAGCATGCATCTTTAATCCATTTTAGGTTCATATACATTATACCCTCTTGTTTATTCATTAAACATGGCCAAGACATCAACTTTAAGCATCAAAACTTAAGATCAAAGGTGAGGAAACTTACCAAAGCTCAAAACAGAGCAACAATGGCTCTTGGAGCTCACAAATAGACCTTCACAATTCTGACTTAGGTCCAGAACGAAAATGGCTACCAAGGTTGGTTCTTCCACCACCAAGGTGATACTTGGAAGCTCCACAAGTCACACCAAAGTTCACACAACTCACCCTCACACAGCTCCTAGACTCCACTAGGACAACAACATGCACTCAGCAATGGTGACCCTAAACCCCACACAAGCAAGCTCACCCAAGGCAATGGTGTTTAGGTAGAGAACCAAGAGTAAAAATGGAGTCTTGGCTCAAGAGAATGAGGGAGGTGAAGGTGACAAACTCAGAAGCTGTCACACAAGGAAGAAGGCACGTAGGAGGCAGAAACTTGACCTAGGATCATGTGCCAACTAATGAATTTATAGAGGTTAGGCCACCACGCGCAGTATTAGCCTTAATAGCAAAGTAAAAGATCTTGATCTCAAACTTTGGAATCTAGACCTACACATTTTTCTAAGATTTTTCATATTTTTATTTTATTTTTCGGAGCACCTTTCCGGTACGCGCTTTTCCATAGCCAGTATCAGTTCTGGCATCAGATTACGTCATTTTGACTTGAAACTTGTTTTACAAGTCCTACATAATATTCTAGTAATTATCATGCATTCGTTATAATTTTCCGGGATACTTTTCCGGTACGCATTTATACAGAGTAGCAGAACCGGTATCTGCGTTTTTCTTCCGAAAAGCGACTTCCAACATTTTTACTCACTCAGTATAATTATTAAAGCCTCATAATAATTATTAAGGTCAATTATGGAATCATTTACTAATTATCATAATTAATTCACTAATTACCTTAATTAGCGGTGCGGGTTCTTACACCAACCAAATTACGGACTAGCTCCTCATCTCTCTGAGCCTCCTTAATTCTACTGAGTAACTCATTCTCTATTTTTATACTACCCAATCTTATGCTACGTCTTCTTTTGACTACAGACAAATTCAAATCTCGAAAGGCCTCAAACAATTTCAGTTCTTCCATCATCAGAGTTGCAGTGTGCAGTGTCTTCCGACTCAGGGCGTCAGCTACCACGTTTGCCTTTCCTGGGTGGTATTTAAGTTCAAACTCATAGTCCTTCAGGAATTCCATCCATCGCCGTTGCCTCATACTCAATTCCTTCTGATCGAACAAGTACTTCAGACTCTTGTGATCGCTGAACACATCACACTGCGAACCATACAAGTAGTGCCTCCAGATTTTAAGTGCGAACACTATAGCTGCTAACTCCAAATCATGCATAGGATAATTTTCTTCATGAGGCTTTAGTTGTCGAGAAGCATAAGCTACCGCCATACGATCCTGCATCAAAATGCATCCAAGTCCTTTCGATGACGCATCACAGTATACTTCAGACTTTCTAGTAGGATCCGGAATAGTGAGTACTGGAGCAATCGTTAACCTGTTTTTCAATTCCATGAAACATTCTTCACAAGCTTCAGTCCACTCAAAATGCTTATCCTTCCGAGTGAGACGGGTAAGAGGTTGTACTAACTGAGAGAAATTCTGAATAAACCTTCGATAATATCCAGCAAAACCTAAGAAACTCCTTACTTCAGTGACAGTCTTGGGTCGTTCCCAATTCATGACAGCTTCAACCTTGCTGGGATCCACAGCAATACCTTCTGTTGAAATGATATGGCCCAGAAACTGGACTTCTTTACGCCAAAACTCGCATTTCGACCACTTCACGTACAACTGCTTCTCCTTCAAGATTTGCAAAATAATCCTCAAATGTTCCGCATGCAGCTCTTCGTTGGCAGAGTAAGACAGGATGTCATCGATAAACACAATAACAAACTGATCAAGAAATGGGCGGAAGATGTGGTTCATGTAATCCATGAATACCGCTGGAGCATTCGTGAGTCCGAATGGAATCACCGGATATTCGTAGTGCCCATAACGAGTTCTAAAAGCTATTTTCAGAATATCCTCCGGTTTGACCCGGATTTAATGGTATCCCGATCGTAAATCTATCTTGGAAAAGACTCTGGCTCCTCTCAGCTGGTCCATCAAATCATCGATCCTTGGTAGCGGATACTTATTCTTCACTGTAACTTTGTTCAGTTGACGGTAATCTACACACAGACGTAGACTGCCATCCTTCTTCTTAATCAAAATGGCTGGAGCACCCCATGGAGAGGTACTAGGTCTGATGAATTCCTTTGCCAACAGTTCTTCTATCTGCTTCTTCAATTCTCGAAGTTCCAAAGGTGCCATACGATACGGAGCAATGGAGATTGGTCCAACTCCGGGAACAAGTTCGATGGAAAATTCTATTTCCCTATGAGGAGGCAATTGAGGTATTTCATCCGGGAATACCTCCTTAAATTCACTAACTACAGGTACATTCTGAATTTGATTGTCAACCGAAGTCTCAGCCTCGATCGACAATAGATACCTTGCTTCTCCCTTGAGGAGCTCTTTTCTAACTTGTAATAAAGAAATGAGAGAGAAGGGTTGAAAATTACCATCTTTCGCAGGAACAATGACTTTCCCCGCTCGACAGTCCAACGTTATCCCGTTTTCCGTCAACCAGTCCATACCGATAATCACATCAAAATTGAATACTGGTAGGACCACCAAGTTTACTGTATAAGTATTCCCTTCAAATTGCAAAATAACACCTCTGCAGATTTATGAGGCTGTGCATGATCCTCCAGTAGGGGTATTGATGTGTAACTCATAAGGTAACGGGGTTGGGGTGATGCCTATTCTCATAGCAGTGTGCTTTGCCATAAAAGAGCCAGATGCTCCAGAATCAAAAATAACAGAAATTGGGTGACCATTTAAAGTGACATTACCTTTGATCAGGTCGGGATACTTCTGAGCTTCATTCGCATCCAGTGTGAACACCCGTGCTTGCGTAGGCTGTTGATTAGCGTTCTGAGGGCATTCGTAAGCAAAATGTCCCTGCTGGCCACACCTGAAACATGCATTGCTTCCCTTGCGACAGACTCCAGCGTGGTTCTTACCACATGTAACACAAGCATTTGCACCCTGACGTCCAGTTGACGATTGACCAAAAGCATTGTTTCTTTTGAAATTTCCAGGCCGCGCCTGCAACTGCGGACCTTTGCCTCGACCCATACCAGGGGCCTTCCTAAAAAGTCGGCCTGCTTTGTTTCCTCCTTGGGATTGTGTTGGTTGCTTACAGATTCTTGGCCTCATTGATGATTCCTTCTGCCTGTCGACTCTGATTGATTAGCTCCGGAAGTGTACGATTTGCAGTCGTCAATATGAGCTTACGGATTTCTGGATGTAATCCGCTTTCGAATTTCTCCACCTGACATTCCTCGTCATAAATATTTCGGTCAAAGTTGGCGTACTCCATCAGTTGCCCAAATTTTGCAATGTACTCATTGACCGCCATGTTGTCCTGCCTGAGTGACAGCAGTTCAATGTGCTTCATTCTTCTCATAGCTTTTGGAAAATACTTGTCTAGAAAAACTCGTCTGAACACGGCCCACGTCAGTTCAACGTCCTGAGCTCTCAGCAGAGCCCTCGCACCGGTCTACCAGGTTAGAGCTTCTCCCATCAGCTGGTACGATGCATAATCGGTCTTCTGGGCCTCCGGGCATGCCATACGTTCGAATATGTGCTCGATCATCTGCAACCACCTCGCTGCAGCCTCAGGGTTGTCTTCACCCTCAAAGGTAGGTGGTTGAAAGTTGCGGAAGTCTTTCAACCTCTGTCGGGCAATTTCTTCTGCATTGTCATGCGGTGGGGGTTGATTCTGGTTCTGTTGCCTATGTTCTCGCCATTCTTGGCTCATATTCTGGACAAATGTTTCCAGTCCCCCAATGGTAGTGATAAGATCCTCTTCCGCATTGCTAGGCCTTCCCCGAGTTGAACCGCGGTTACCTGCCATGATTCTGCACTCACAATATCATGAAATGAGTTGATCAGGCTCACTGCAAGTTATTTATGGTAGCAGTCCCAAGTAGCTACTCGAGTTCAATTCGGATAAGTTAACTATGCATCTGAGCCTTATCACAGAATCATCTTAACAATCTAACTACAATAGTTAATACATTTCAAACAATTCAACATATTATCATACAGAGACTATAGAACACTTAAACAGTCAATTGCACTTAAG